>WWET01000007.1:2058322-2102534 GCA_011038615.1 Limnodynastes dumerilii
CACGGACGAGAGGGGGCAGACATGCAGGCAGGTAGTGGCAATAAGGGCAGATGGAGGCTGGCACTGGTATTTGGGGCAGACATGGAGGCAGGCATTGGCAATTAGAGGCAGATGGAGGCTGACACTGGCAATAGGAGGCAGACATGGAGACAGGCACTGGCAATTGGGGGCAGATGGTGGCTGGCAATTGGGAGCAGATGGAGGCTGGTACTAGCAATAGGGGGCAGATGGAGGCTGGCACTGGCAATAGGGGGCAAACATGGAGGCTGGCACTGGCAATAGGTGGCAGAAGGAGACAGGCACTGGCAATAGGGGGCAGCTGGAAGCAGGCACTGGCAATTGGGGGCAGAGGCAGATGGTGGCTGGCAATTGGGAGCAGATGGAGGCTGGTACTAGCAATAGGGGGCAGATGGAGGCTGGCACTGGCAATAGGTGGCAGAAGGAGGCTGGCACAGGCAGTTGGGGGCAGATATGGAAGCAGACAATATTAATAGGGGGTAGACATGGAGACTGGCAATAATAATATGGGGCAGATATAGAGGCTGGCATATGAATCCTGGACAAATAATAAGGGTCAGACCTATGGATGACTGAATAAAAGGGGTAGGTACTAGATCTGCTTGTATAGGCGGTGCAAGACACACCCACTTGCCCAGACACGCCCACTGGGTGGTACAAAACACACCCCCTCTACCAGGCCGCCAAATTTTGTCCCTCTTTTGAATTTTCAAATGTTGGGAGGTATGTGTTAGTACTTGTAATTCCACTGGAGAGCAAGAGGAGAAGCCTTCATATAATCTTCATATAAAATCCTGAATTTAGGTAGTCCCTTAATTGCATCCCTTTAAGATGCATTTTACCACCATCATCCCAAACTATCAAAGAGATAATCGTTCTTAAGGTTTCTCACCTTTATTCACCTCTAAAGAAGAATTCACCAGCTTCTAAGAGGATTTAGTACCATCCCTCTTTATTACCATTCAACTAAATGGGAAGTTAGAAAAACCTACTCCAAGCAGAACAATATGCTATTGAGCCCAACAGTGTTTAATGTTCTACTAGCAATGGACATAGTCTAAAATAATTATCATTTATTTAAAACAAAGGCACATAAATGTAAGTGTGTAATTAATAAAGTTTTATATATTTACTTACAAAAATAAGTTGAAATGTAAATCTTCTGAATGAGAAAAGGAAAGGAAGTGAGAAATGAGAAAGGAAAGGCTGGAATCCATGTGCAGCAATCAGCCTACCCCAAAACACTACTGAGACATATGTAGCAGCCTCATACCCAAGAATAATAAAAAACACTTTGAGGAGAATACACTTGTGTTATGCCAACTCTCATATATTCATTTGTCTCAGGTTTAAAGCCTTCACTAAACCATAGCATACCTTTCAAGTGTCACTGCACTATGGTTATTTAAGTGCAGTGTCTGGATGCATCACGTGAAGGGCATATATTGTCCCACTATATCATCTGCGTATGACTGATCTTTAACCTCACACTTCATTAAAAGAGGAATTGTAAACTTGACATTGTTACGCTGTACCCCATTACACAAGTAAAATCATGATTGCCACCATTATGCTTTGTTGTTCTTTGTAACTTCGACTTTATCGGGCACATAATCTACAGCAATCTAACAGGCTAGGAGTTAAACTCAGCAATTACAAGGAATAAATCCTGTCTGGTCACTGCAGCTTGGCAAATGTGAATGTGTGGGAAGCAATGGATTTCATATCTCACTGGTATAGCGTTTTTTTGAACATTACAAAAATGGTTTCACTATGGTATAGATGAAATCCAATGTATCACAATTTAAACAAACGAGCTTTATTTTTTATCATCAAGCGTGATCACTGTTATCATAAATATAAAATACGAGTAATACTGTTTATTAATTTCCTGCATTGTTTCCCCTGTTGTCGGAAAATTATCTACCCCAGGGCCAGGCAACGACAAGACTTGCCAATCCCTTGCCACTTCACACCTGCAGTCTAACTGTGGATGTAATTAATTTATTTTGCAGCTTAGGTAATATTACCTGTGTTATTATTTTAATTGCCTCTGTGAGTTCCAGTGTAATAATGCTGCATTGTAATGATTGAAATATCATGGTGATATTTATTAAAAAATATGGTGCTTATCACATTTCAGTTAATTGATTACTATTATAATCTGTCCTGTATACCATTTAACACTTTCATGACTAATGGAGCAGACCACAGCTGTACTAGATTACATTTATTGTGATGGATTTCTAATTAGATAGTAGTTTGTTATATTTTGTTTGGATAATTTTGTTTCATGTTTTAACCAGACGGTCAGTTCCGAGATTACCAAGGATCTTTTTCCGTATTCCGAGAACCGTTTTCACGGCCAGTTGTGTGCGTATTTTTAGGTATGTTTCAACTGCGCATGCGTAGTAACTTATTTTACGTAGTTAACGTAGACTGTACATGGACGGACTTGTGAATCGCACTTGGATACATACGTCTGGATATGCGACGCAAAAATACGCACGTGAAAATTTTTATAAAAATGGGCGGGGGAGGCATTTAAATTAAGATATGTGGGCATGACTAACATGAATCGCATGTACGGAGGACACATACACACGCAACTGCTCACGGAAAGTTTCAAGTGGCATGGCCGAGAGTTGGGAGTATATATATATATATATATATATACCAGCGCTAATGCATATATGCAATATATACTATGTATAGGGAATTATTCTTATTGCTCAGAATGGCTGAAGATCCAACTTGCTAAAACCTCTGAACTGAACTGAGCTACATTACATTCAATACTGAAAATGGGCTGGATCTAGACAAAAATGTAATATAAAAGCAATCTCCGGTTGGTATATCTAGTATTAGGGCAATTGATAAAAACGTCCTGGTACAAGAAACTTGGTGTAAACATGTGCTGAAACTGGTATATGATGATATTACCCCTCCAATTTACGCCCAATCGAGAGTCCCACAAAGCAGAAATAGGAGTGGTCACTGCTGCCTCCCTCCACGGGAGACAAAAGGTCCAGAATCAATTGCCAGATGAATCCGTGCAGCGTCGGTATCAGTATAACTGGTGGCCACCCGATAAGTAGTTTGCACAATGTCTGAAGTTCTAGGAACAAGGTTTGCCGGTTATGTATGTATGTTCCTGATGAAAGTGACTGGTTGGTCACTGAAACATCGAAAATAAACGACATATCTGTTTTTCTGCTATTGAAGTCTGAGAGTTCTGGTCCTTTGCTATATCAGATATGCAATTGAAAGTAAAAGTTCCAGTGTATATCACATAGCCTCTGAATTCTGTTTAGTTCCCTTAGCATTGCAAAATGATTTTGGCAAATTGCATATTTGCTCCTTTTTTGTTTTTTTGCCCTTAACTCTAAATCAGTGCAATTGTCTAAGCTATCATTCATTTATGGCCAATTATTCTGTACCCTTGATTGTTATCAAGCAAGCTTTAATATAAACCGTGAAAACATCACATGCTCCCATGTCTTCAGACCATAGCCTTTTATACTTGATATAATGCAGACTTCCTTATTAAAAATACAACTGGGATAACAGAATAGCCCTCTGTACAGATGATGTTTTAAAGAGAACCTGAACCCCCTCTGCTCCCTGTCTCACCTCTTAAAAACAGATTGATGTATACTCAATTTCAGAGATAATAGATTCATTTTTCAAGAAATAGAAGTTCTTTTCTACTGCACTGTCTGTCATATAGAATTAAATTCTCTTCAGTCCTGCATTCACCATTGAAAGTGTCTGAATGCTGGAGCCAGCACTATGGAGCAGAAAGAGTGCCTCTGCAATGTGGTGTCCACATTGTGCTGGCCCTGACTTCCGGATACAATGGAGGAAAAGTGCCCCCTTCCGGACTGGCACCTGGTGGAAATGTAAAAGGCAGTGGTCCAGATATCTGGAATGGTACACAGAGTGTTGTTATGCCTATACGGTATATTGCAATACCAAGGCGTATCCATTTATCTATCAGTGGCTGCTGGAAGTTGTTCTTAAGTCTTGATAGGGCAAGTAGCATGGATGCATGCGCACATGCAGAACACAAAAACAAGGGGATAATCCGACGTTAGGATTTGGCTCATATTGATCAGTGTATATGATATTGCACCGCATGTATCGCTGGGGAATTTATCGCTAAAGTCGCTGAATTCAATGTATAGGAGTTTATAAGTTACATTTTTCAAAGGGTTGCAGCATTATCTTGACAATTCCTTCATAACCACAGTTGCTTATAAATGTTGGCTGGTATGGATGTGAATAGCAGTAGAAATGCTAGAAATGCTAATGTTCAGCCCAAAGACAAAGGGCCGTATTCATAACTCTGGCCTCATTGCATATAAGGCCGGAGTTTTCCGCTATGATGTACTGCGCATGCGCAGTAATTCTGAAACGTAATCATGTTGCAACGTAGATTGCGTATACGCGGTCTTAAAAGCGTATCTAAAAGACAGGAACAAATATGCACTTCCGCAAAAACATGCTGAGTTAAACTGCAGCATGAGGCAAAAGTAAAATACACAAACAGAATTAGAATTGAGAGCTGTCTCCTTGCTCAACACTAAAGTGCAGTGTGAAAATTAAAGATCTTCAGTATTTTTGTGTAGTAAGCAAAATTACTGTATAACACTTTACCAGCATGCAAAAAATAAAATTTTTATTCCCTCTTACATTGCAGCATAGTTTATTGAGATACAGATTTGCTCAAAAAAGACAGAACATTTGAGATCTTTAAACTGTTGCTTAAGCCATACACAAACAAATGTTCATGTCAAACCAACAATACACTACTGCCCTGTGGACTTTATATATTGACTACACATTGACTGATAATTTGGGCTACATTTCAGCCATCCTGTCCTGATCTGAATATGGGTGGCCCAGCGATGATCTTTCGTGCAGCATGTCTTGACCTGATTAACACATTTATTGTATACAGTTACTCCTAACCAAGGGCATAACTACCGGGGGTTCAATGGGTTCAGTTGCTGTGGGGCCCAGTGGCTTAAGGGGCCCAGCAATCACCCCATTGCACCTGTACTATATATATATTAGTTCGGAGTTAGGGGGCCCCTAACAAAATTCTGGTGTGGGGCCCACAAAATTCTAGTTACGCCCCTGCTGCAGGGTGAGTAATTTAGAAGCTGCTATTAATCAGTATATATTTAGTACTTTTTAGCAGACTAAGGGCCACATTTACTAAGCTGCGGGTTTGGAAAAGTGGAGATGTTGCCCATAGCAACCAATCAGATTTCAGATGACATTCTCTATTATGTAAATAAAGAGAGAGAGAGTATCTAATGGGTTGCTATAGGCAACATCTCCACTTTTCCAAACCTGAAGAATAGTGTCTGCTTAGATAAACTATGAATACGACTTTATCAATATTGTTGGTCAAGTGTGCGGAGGTACAGTAGTTGCCTATGTGCATGACTATAAAAATCTCTGCCTGTGTGTGACTCTGATAAATGTATGGACCCCTCACACTGTCATTTCATATAAAACATTTGGGGAAAATTACTCCCTTGTTATGGTAACTGCCCTGTGGAATCCTCTTCTATGTCTGTCTATCCAACAAGCCAATGAAGCCATACTTTTCACAGCACCCGCAAAGTCACGACCCCTTTTCAAGTTAATGTTTTTTTTCTTTCTTTTCTTTTTCATTACATAATCATTTTGGGGGTGTTTCTGAGCTACCAGAATCACCCTATAGGTGGGCCACTGGGTCCCTGACAGCCTAGCTGTGATCTTTCTTACCTTGTGTGTAGCTCCAGCAATGGCATGTTTCTTCAGCTGTGCTGCAGGGTAGCTGCTAATAAGGTGGATTGGATTAAAGGTGAGTGCATGGGGGGGATGGTTGTCCCATAGCAACTGCACCCCTAGCACCTGCTAAAGTTGCACCCCTGATATCACTCATCCCTGGCATTCTGTTCAGTTTTTCCACTCAGTTCAATAAAGTTTTAGTTGTTTAACAACAAAAAATTCTACACAAGTCTGCCTCTATGTTCAGCGATCCTTGATTGGCTGATCACAGTCATGTGATACTTCCTGTCAGAAACAGGAAGCAGAAAATACAAGGCTCAAAAGATCGGAATTTTTGTGAAAATGGTGTTTTGCCTCAATTACAAATCTGAATTTGGTGGGAGGCATGGCTCAATTTGATTTGGGAACCCAAAATTCAGATCTGTTAAATTTCACAGAATCCGAACCGCTCATCTCTAATAAAAACTGCAATGAAGTTGTGGATACATTGCTACATTTCATGTGTTCATTTATTATTATCATGGTGGGTATTTTGAATGTATTGTATGGGCATTAGCTCAGATTTTTTTTTACCAAATGTAATTGTGTTGTTTGTCTTTATATTTCTGTGTTCATTGAACTAAATCTGAATAGAACTGTTGTTGTTTTCTCAGAATACTGTTCAAGAACTTTATCCTGTTCCTGCTTTCAAACAAATTCCCTTAATCATAGTGGGGATAAATAAAACATTGGGATGAAGAAGTTCACACATTTATTTTTAGATCATTTTTGTTCTGAGCATTTCACCTGTCATTGTACTAATGGTCACATTACGTTTATACTACATATAAAGGGTCAGACTCAGAAGTCTGAAGGTCACCTGACTTTTACAAGCTGCTTGTGGAAACCACAGGATTATCTGGCAGTATGCATTCATGCGCCAGATGTTATGATATGTTATAATAGTTAATTCGTTTGGCACAGGGGGACCTTGTTTGACCCTTTTCATGTAAAAATGCTAACTGTTGTATTATATTGCATATAAAAGTGTTGAACAATACATGATTATAGTCACATAGATGTGTTATCGGTGAGTCCTCATTATAATAGCAGGATTTACATTTTGCCTTTATGCACATCATTCCCTAATAATGTCATGAATCATGAGCAAAGATCCATTGATCCATGGATTATTATTTTTTTTTTTTTATCTATTATGATGAAATATGAAAGTAATATGTTACAAATGGACCAGTAGCCCTGTACAAATAAAGTATCTCAATATGAAATGATTGCTAGGATATAACTGAGAAAATGAAGTTACAGTTAGTTTTGTTGCCTAATTCAGATCATTTTACCCTTCATTGGGATATTATTAGATGCTTGAAACAACTTAAACAAAGTTCCTGCCTTGAAGGGAGATGAAGAGTTTTCAGACTAGAGTACACTGTTGAAAATTAATTTTACATGACAGAAATGTCAGCAGTGAAAAGATCTTTTGTGCTTTTATTCAGCAATGAAACTCATAAATTAAGTATGATGTTGTGAAATTTCCTCACACATCATTTTTTCATGCAGGAAAAGGTGTGCAGCCCATAAGCACATAATGGAGGCAAAAGTACTGATCCTGATTCATACATTTTCCACTATAAGGTTCTAAAATCAAATTCAGGCTCATGGATTGTTGCTGCAAAATTGTATTGAAATGTTCTAAGGAGACTTTATGGTTATTAACATGTGTAAAACTTTAATAATATCACAGTTCTCTCCTAGACCTTTGTATCTCTGATGTTAAAAGCACACACACACACTAGAAGATTAAAAATTAATATACGGTGATGCTGTTTAAAGTTTTCATATAACTTAAAAGACATTATCCAGATGTGTATATAATGCTTCGTGTTGATCACTACCTATAAAGCAGACATGCTAAAGTACATAAAAATAAATAATAACATATTAATAAAGTAAGGCTAATATAATTTTCTAAGATATAATATCATGGTTGCAGGAAATCCCAGAGAGAAGCTAGCGACGCATGCGGGGGGGCTTAATGACGCGGTTATGCAAATTGCGTAATTAGGCTCTGCCCCCTTGCTCATACTGACCGGTTTTTAGTTGAAATAGGGGTCGGACTGGGCTTGATGTCGCAGATTGCGTCATCAAGTCCCTTCCTGTGCCTAGCAACACTAGTATACTAGTGTTGCTAGGCAGGGGGGTAGGACTGGAGGCCGTGGTTTCAGTAAAACCACGGACCTCAAGTCACTTGCGGGAGATTTGCTGGCTCTCCCGGGATACCGGGAGTACTGCCCGAATTTCGGGACATTCCGGGAGAGTCGGCAACCCTGTATAATATACTGATGACTTCCCATATCCTTTTTTATGATAATTTAATCACAAATAAATAGTAAATGATAAATGATACATTTACTAATAATGAAAAAGTTGATCAATGCATATACCTACTGTCCCTCAGTGCCTAAATAATAATTCTAATAAGGATAAGTGTAGAAATTGTTGATTAGTTTTAACTTATCATTAATATTCTTTTGTTCTACTGCTCATGTATAGAAGATCAAATATTCTTGCAGCACTTTGAGGAACAAACTAGAGACAAGTAAGTATAAAAGTTTGTATATAGGAATTGCAATATAAAAATAGTGATCCACAATCCTGGTAAGTGAAGTCAAGTGCATCTCTTTTCAGCCTAACATATTCTCCTGGCGCACTGCAATAAAAGTACTGAAAGGGGCAGCACTGCCAAAAGAACTACAGCCCCTGTGACATAGAAAACAGAAATGACTTCACCGCAAGGGGCTATAGTAAATGCTGCAAAATTGTGAGGACATTTTTAAGGAAACTGACATTTTCTTTGCAGTTTTATTCTAAAGTGGAGCCCCACTTTTCTTAAGAGTATATATGATATCCATTGTAACATAGGGCCTGATCCAGACTAACGCTGCCCGGCGTTAATACTGAAAAGCCGATCTACGCATGCGCCCGCCAGATGTTGCCCTGCGTAACTACGGCACACCAGATCCAGGATCGGGCGTCCGTAGTAGCAGCGTAGTAACGGCAGAGGGGACGTTCCTCGCCGTTACTACACTAAGGTTAGTGTGGGTAGGCGGGGGGAAGTAGTTTAATGAGGGAGGGAGGGAGGGAGGGAGGGAGGGGATTTAGTAACTACTACTGCTACTGCTGTCTCAGCATATTTACCCTCGCTTGTGCCGGCTGAAGTTAAGGTAGCCTTTAGCCGGCGTAAGCGAGGCTAAATACGCTGGGACAGGGGGAGTGTCGGGGGGAGTGCATAGTTGTTACGCTGATTGTTAGTATGCTCAGCGCAACATCATAAGTCTGGACCAGGCCCTTCATTTTTATTTGACATTAAGTAAATGTTCAATAAAGTTAACGTTTACTATATTTACTGTACACACAAACAATTGCATTGATATCAAATAACTTGTATTATTCTCCAAACTGGGGGGCAGAGACAGAACATTGGGCCAAGTAGTCAGTTTTTTGGGAGAAGAGTGGTAAGCTATGTTTTAAGAATCACAAGGATACAATGGCATAATGTTCTTCCTTTTAATCATTGTTCCTCTGGGCATGCTGAGGAATATAAAAGAATGTGGTTTGAATGATTTGTTCTTTTGTTTTATTCTGGTAAGTAGAATATGTACTACAAAGAAGTTGCAATTCTTCCTCTCAATGAAGGGAAATTGAGTGAGATTCTCAACAAACTGCTGTTGATTGAAAAATTAGAGCCTTAGAACATAGAAAAATAAAATAGAAAACAATATATTAGGAGTGGAAAGCTTTTTAGCACTCTTAGCAACTTATCCACTGCAAAATGTAATGACTATGCTTAAGCATACAGCACAGTTTGCAAGAGAAGAGCTTAATGGGACTTTTGGGAAATTAGCATGAAAGGGTGTGTGACATATTCAATACAAGGGGGAAGACCACCGTAAAGAGGGGTAAAGTGTTTGCTTCCTATTATTATAGCACTGACTAAGGTTTATGGTTATTATGTGAGAATGTTCTATAAGTATAAACTTGGATAATCAATCATGTAACTAAAATAGGTTACATATCTCAAGAAACATATGTATATTTCCTGTTCTAGGTTAGAAAACACATCCTAGGCATGTACAGATGCAGCAAACAGTAACCAAAATATCTATGTTCATTATTACTTGATAGATACGAAGACAGACAGACAAATAGATAGATTGTCTAATTAGACAAATTGGCGCTTTTCAACAGCAAGGATTGAAAAACACTGCATTTTAAACATGCACATACACACGCTTTCAGTGTGCATCTAGACTTTCATACTGATTGCGTATCTGCATTGTCTCGGATGAGGAGCGGGATGGGGTGGGTACGAGAGCTAGTGGAAGGGGATAGATTTAAATTTTAAGGGCGCGCTAAGCATCCTACACCATATCCAGATTTCTGATCCCTCTCAAATTTAAGTGAGGATGAATCTGAAAAGATGGTATCCTAGGACTGTGCATGCTATGGGAGTGTCCTCTCCTCACCAACACGGAAAACTAGATCCTGTGGGGAACAAGCATTTACAATATCAAATAAAGTTGGAAACACCTGGTTCAAACTGGGCAAAGCAGTTACTTGTATAAGTTGCTGAAGTCTCTGACTAATCCAGAGTTAGGTACACAAACAAAATAAAAGACTGCACCTAGACAAACCAGCCAATGTAAGGGGTGAAATGTAATTTTATCTTTTTACATGCAAGAATAATACTTAACATTTCCTTATGGCACATAAACACTGAACAGCTTTAATAATTTGATTTCATGATTGTAATTTAGAGTTGGTTTTGTTAAGGGGCAGAGTTTCTCCTTTTCTTTGCTGTTACACCCCAACTATGGATTAGAACTATATTATATAACTTTTGTTCAATAGATATAAAACATCACTAAAAATTACTGTATATGCCTACTATAAATACAGTAACAAAAGACATCCATTACCCATAACAAAGAGAAATTGGAATTTATATGTTGTATCCATGCTTTTTTTTCACATTTATTATCATTTTTATTGCAACATATTCATCTTTTTGATTCTTTCCAAATGAATGACTATTTAGTTCTGGATGGCTACGAAAACATAAAGAAAGACTCCTTCCATTGTACTCAGGTTCTGAGCAGCTGTTCAGTTAGAAATCATACAGAGGAATTCATAAGCTTCAGCATAAATGACAGAATTAAAAATTCCCTTTTGAAAACGGTGACAGAAAACAAACAAAACACACAAATAGTGATTATGCCACATATTGTATTTATTTTAATTTTCAGATTAATAGCTCTAATTTGCTATTCATGTTAACCAGACCGCAAATCACTACACTGCGTCAGGAAAGGGCAAAAGACGTTTATGGAGTGAATTGAAGTCTTCTTCACAAACATTCCCGCCATGTAGATGATTCACAGACATTGCAGTCATACTCTAAAAGATGCAGCTGCTTCAAAGAAAGCAGTTAATAAGCTGTGTATAAATACCTCAGCTTGCATCTGCACAACTGCATTCTTCCCTAATATGTTGTAGAATAAAATAAGCACAATGGGCAAAATCTACTCCTTTATTTCATGTCATTTCATAGTTTTAATTAGACAAAGTGATATAAGGTATGGGTGGATAGATTTATATATTGTGGGCATAGAAACATAGAAATTGATGGCAGATAAGAGCCACATGGCTCATCCAATCTGCCCTGTTTGTTTGTTTGTTTGTTTATTTGTTTGTTTTTAACTATACTGACCATAGACACTATTTGACCCTCAACCTAGTTTAAGATTTAGGATATCCTTATATTCATCACTACATATTTAAATTGTTCTATTGTGTTAACCACCACCAGCTCTAGGTTTTGCGGGGGCCCTAAGCAAAATACTCTCTCTCTCTCTCTCTCTCTATACACCAAAACAACAATTAGTATTCCGATACTCACCTAGCTAAATATATAGCAATAAAAGGCTTAATTGGCGCCACTCAGAGATTTAATAGAAAAAACTAAAAAGTGTTATCAGAATTTTGACTCTTTCTTGTGTTTTTTTAAAAATCTCTGCGTGCCTCCATTAAACTTAACATCTTTCTCTCCATTTAAGATGACTGGTTCTGACAGTGTCTGTTACTGGCTGTCAGAAGTGACTGTAAGCTTTTTTCCGGTGTCTCTGCTGCCAGCCTTCCAGGAGCTATGTCATATCCGGGGCTATGTTAAGTGTTACCATGGCAACCAGATGCCCACTCTTACTTCCCTCTTACAGGTGCCAGCCCTAAGCTATATTCTGGAAACAGGTAAGAGGATATATTTGCGGTGTCTGGTCTGGGACCTGCAGGGCCCTAAGTAGCAACCTATGCAGCCTATGCCTTAAGTATTCTAAATACTTAAGGTAGAGTCCAGGTGGTGGATGCCAACTCCACACATAGGAGAGCAGGGGGAAGTGCCCTGCTCTGCTTCATGCGGGGCTGCTGATCAACGATTTAGTAAGATAGCGGCAGTGGAGGCTACCATGCAGCTAGGTGCAAGATATTCCTTGAGTCCTTGTGTAATTACTCTTGCTGACAGCTGTTCATTTTTAGTAAATGTAAGGATTAGGCGTTTCCACAATCCTGCAGTCACTCCCAAGGTCAGTTTCCCTAACAGAATTGTACAGCAAAAATACAATTTACTTAAGTAAAACTAGCTCTAGTTCTGCACAATCCCGAAATGAACTGTAACTAGGCTCATGATTTGTGGGCAAATTTCCAGGTGGATAGTGCACACACCCAAAAGTCATTACAAAATAGACAACTCGGTGTATGTAATGCCTGACAACAAACAAACATGGTGTCTTACCTGCAAAGGAAATACATTTTTAATATTTCTTTAAAGACCGCGAGCATGCAATCTACTTTACGAAATGTTACGTAAATAGTGTAAAAGAGTTACTACGCATACGTAGTATTTCTAAACGAAAAATTTGACTTGTAAATAAAAAATGCGTGAGTGAGAATCCAGTCCTCTATTCTTATCCATACCTACACGTTATTTCATTCTCTTACCCTCATCAGCGAGGTTCTACCCCTCACATCATTAATATTGTATTGCTCCCTGCCACTAAAAAAGGCCCTTTTCTTCCTTCCATCTTACACCACCTGAAAATACATTCACATGCATTTATCAGTTCCCAGGTCTTCTTCCAAAATGTTGACAAAAACTTGTATAACCCTGGGCCCTATGTAAATCCCACTACTATTCTTCTGTATTTTTATTTTATCTTAAGAAGAATAAGATTTTATTTTGAATGCGTGGCACACATTATCATGTTATAAATATTAATGCAGACTGTTTTCTTTCCATTTTTAATTTACTGCATAATGACACTTAAATGTATACTTTCTTCAATGTCTGCATCCAGCAGTGGTTTGATAATTTAATTTGTTGAGTGAAAGTAATCAATTATAAGAGCAGCAATAGCTTTAACTGGACTAGATTTGCAATAAAAACACATTCTTCTCACTTACTGTAATAGTAATGAAAAGAATCAGTCCCCATTAAAGATGCTTTTAAGAAAAACGAAACAAATCAATAGTTTAAAACTTTGCATTGAAAAATCATGGTTCATCTGGGGAAAGCAGAAAATGTAACCAGTAAATTGTTTTTTAGCCAAGGGAATATACTGTATACATAGCACTGATTTAGATCTGTTATGCAACAACTGTAACTTCGGAGTAATCTAAAATCACATTCCTCGTGTCTATTTATTCTTAATCAATATGCTTATCTCTTGTCCAATCAAAATACATTTCATACAACCCATTACATGAACATCTACATTTAGAAACATATAAGAATTTGAGGATCGCTGACCTCTTCTTTATATTGCTTTGCTTTGTGTGACATTTCATTATATTTAAATCTCACATTTACTTATTACTTTTCACTGTTAGTAAACAAATTCATATTAAACACATCTGTCAAAACAGAAAACATGCAGCTACTCACTCGTGCAACATACATGAAAAATGTTTGACAGGCTGAAGGATTTGCAACTTTTATTAAAAATACATAATTAAACATGAGAAAAACACCTTAATATATGTGATCATATTGTAAAAGTATGGTGATTAAAATAGAAAAATGTTTTCCATAAGTGTTGCTTCAGATGTAGGGTGTATAGGTTGCAAAGTCTGCAACGTTTCTTGATCTGTAATGATCCACACTTCTGTCTTCAAGGCCATCGCAGCTCTGATTCCCACTGAATCAAACCTTCCATGTGGGCACACAAGGAATTCCACTGGTAGACTTTTACGTATAGATTTCTGATGCCCTCACATAAAATGAGGATACCTCAGAGGTCTGGATAATATAGAGAGAGCTCAGCATGCCCCTACTTTGCTATTCTTATACATAACCAATCTCACTAGAGAAGCTGTAAATCAGCACTTAGCACAGGGTTGCCGACTCCTGGAATGTCCAGGAGACTCTGGAAATTCGGGCAGTACTCCCGGTATCCCGGGAGAGCCAGCAAATCTCCTGCAAGTGACTTGAGGCCCGTGGTTTCATGGAAACCACGGCCTCAAGACCTACCCCCTGCCTAGCAAAACTAGTATACTAGATGTCTATTACAGATAAAACCGGGTAAGTATTAGACAGGGGGTGGGGCTTAACGATGCAATTTGCATAAATCATGTCATTAAGCCCCAACCCCTGCATGCATTGCTAGCTTCCCTCCGGGATTCCCCGGAGGGAAGCTGGCAAAAGTCGGCAACATTGACTTAGCACTCTCAGCTGCTGGCAAAGTCTTTATAAACTGCACTCATCTCTCATACATGGGGGCGGTGAGCTCTGTCTTAAGCTGCAAGCCTCTGACAGCTTGATTAGAGTTCCATGATTGCAGGGGAAGGGGGGGCTCCATGGACTTTCCCTCTGCTCAGGGACCTCTATCAGCTACACCCCCTGCACCACTGGAAGTGACATCGCTGTTAACTAAGATAAATACTGTACTGCATGAATCTGCACTGACTGATCAGAAAGCACTATGACCCATCCAGACTTAAGAGTAATCACACTTTACACAAAGAGCTTGGGCTCAGTTTTATAGTCTGTTAATTTCGTGTTAATACCCAACCAGGATTTTGTACTTTCAAGAATGTTCACATTGCTTGAGTCAGAAAATGTAAGAATGTCTCTGTGTGTGTGGTTAAACAGTGAATGTAGGGAACGCATGAATGTCTGGGTAGTGTTGTCCAGGGCATCTGGAGCTTGAAACCTTGTTGAGGATACTATGTCATAAAAAATGGAAGTCTGATATGAGTCTTGTCCTTAAATATTGCCTGTCCCTTTTCCACCTGGTAATACTCCCCCTGTGTGTACTGAAAATAGTCTCAACATCTACTTCAACTCACACTATTTTTGTACTGTAGATTTTATTATCTCTACGTTGTTCCCTACCTCTATTTGTAAAGTGAGCATTTCCTTTTAAATCCTGTGTCCTACTATTCTCTTTATCAACCTCATAAGTTTATTTTTCTATCGCCTTCTTTTCTGGTGATTTTTCTTACCAGCTCCTAATTGCTCAACTTCAATATTTAAAAAAAAACAAAAAACAAGAAACAAAACCTTTAGATTTATATTAAAAGTCAGGGTTAGTGCATAATATCTTTGAGTACACTTAAAACTATCTCTTAAATCAATATCCCTTCTGCTGATGAATCAAGAAGTTTGTTTCCAACGGAAACCCAGTCTAAGCATACTATTAACAAAGTGAATTAGCTTCAGCACTTCCGAATTAAATGTAAAATGTGTGAAGAAAAGAAGGGCAGACTAATTGGCTCTTTAAAATATCTGTTAGTCTGAATATAACAAAAAAATTGTGTCGTTCTGTGTGAGAAATTATTATGCATTTTATCAAAACACACATTTTCTTTATTCCACATCATATCACTGAAAATCTCTGCATTTCAAACCTGCATGAATTCTAGTAGTAGCTACCATGGGAAGATAGAATAAGGACATCTGGTATGCCTTAAATCAGTCATCAAGCACTGGATTTGAAATTTTATTTAGATAAAATCTAGACAAGCTTAGACAACTCCTAGTTCTTATTATATACTGTATATTTAATTAGGCCTAGAACTGCCTTATATACATAACTGCTGTAGATATATTTCTAAACAAGGATGCAAGTATGCTGCAGGTGTCTGTATAGGGGGGATTGTAACTGACTTTCCATTTGTGGAGTACAAGCTTTTAATGTGCATGCACAGAACAGCCATTTTGGAAAGATTAGGTTGCTACAAAGTGTCTGTTTTTATCCCTTGCCATAAACTTCTGCTGCACTTTTCCAATTTATAATCAAGTAAAATACAATGGACTGAATCTTTATTTAATAACAGCAGGGTACTTACACATGGCCAGTGCATAAATACCCTCTCTGGTCCTCCTTGTGGAGTTTGCATAGGCCCATTACGCATTGGAATGTGGTACAACTGATGCTGTATTCCGTGCAGCATTGGTTTTGGACAGTGGGGAGGTATGGACCAACTTTATGTGTTGCTCTATTTCAGGGTTGCCGACTCTCCCAGAATATCCGGGAGACTCACGAAAATCGGGCAGTTCTCCCGGTATCGCCTGCAAATCTCCCGCAAGGGACTTAAGGCCCGTGGTTTCACGGCCACAAGTCCTGCCCCTCTGCCTAGCAACACTAGTATACTAGTGTTGCTAGGGCCAAAGAGTGACTTGATGATGCAATTTGTGCCATCAAGCCCCGTCCCGATGCCTATTTCAGCTAAAACCGGGTAAGCATGGTGCAGGGGGCAGGGCTTAATGACAAAATTTGCATAAATCGAGTAATTAAGCCCTGCCCCTGCATGCATCACTAGCTTCCCTCCGGGATCTCCCGGAGGTAAGCTGGCAAAAGTCGGCAACCCTGCTCTATTTGTTAATACACTATTGAATGCAAATGGTTGATTTTCTGAGTTGTGGGTATTCAAAACTAATCCAAATTCAATTTTGCACTCCATGAAAGCATAAAGATGTTTAAGTTTATACTATTGAGACATCATACACAATCGAAAGCATAATTTCACCAAGACTGGCAGTTATCCTACTGTAATCTAGCCAGGATGTCTTTGGTTAAAATAAATTATCCCCAGGCTGGATCCTATTGTCACCTGGTGAAGGTACACAGTCTTCCTTTACTGACAGCATGCTGATGGGAAATTACATCCCTAATCATCCAACTGCCCACACCTCTATTAACTCCTTCATATCTCTCCTGGGGCCAGATTTACTAAGCAGCGGGAAAGGAAAAGTGGAGATGTTGCCCATAGCAACGAATCAGATTCTAGCTCTCACTTTCCTAATACATACTAGAAAATGTCATCTAGAATCTGATTGGTTGTTATAGGCAACATCTCCACTCTACCTTTTCCGCTGTTTAGTAAATCTGGCCCTAGGACAGACTGAAGTTTGAGTTAATCACTACATAGTCTTGAACTCAGAATGCCAGTAATCAGTCAATAGCAGGGTATTAGTGACATTAACAAGCAAGACTAAAAACAGACCTGATCCAAAACTCAGTCGTGTGACTGATTAATTAATGGATATTACTGAACAGATAGAACAACCACCAGGCTCACAACACCCAAACGTATCCCTACAGAAGCCTGCACTGCGCAGCATCATCCACCGTAAAGCAAGTACTTGTGCTAATCTAATGTTTGCATATTAAAATGTTCTAAATGAGTTTGTAGTTTCTGAAACCATAGTCCATAAGAATACAGTAACCAGTACTTGGATTGTTTTATTTTTCCTCGGAACTAAATCAAGACTACTATTTTTTCTCTTTATTTTTTGCAGTTGGGTTAGATTTGGTCCCTTTTATCCACTCTGTCCAGACTTCTGATTGAACTGCTGGATGTCGCTTGCAAGTGGGCGTGTCTTTGTATTACAATGTACAGTATTGGTGTTTGAACAGACTGCATACCAATTCAGACTTCATAATAATTTTACTTAAGTTGACTAACAGTGTACAGTGCAATGAATGTGTACTGTCCCCATGTACCCTTTGGGCAATCATGGACATTTGTTACTCCTAAAAAGTTGGAATATACTCCTGACCTGCCCCTAGGAGCTGCTGTTTGGACTTTAACTTCTTTGATTCCTCTATTAACTCTCAGCACCTGAGCAGATAGGATAAAGGACTGCTTCAAAATTGCCAAGAGTGCAGGTCATTTTGTTTTTATTTTACTTACCTGCTACATGTGAGTTCTGCTTGTTACCTCCTTATGCCTTTGTGAACCAGCCACTATTTGTCCTGTATGTTGTTTACCCTATTGTTTCTATAGGTATTTATGTTCATTTGTATATTTGCATTTGGGTTAATGTATGTGCTCTAGCATCTAGTGTTTTCTGTTATTCTAATTCCTGTATCTATTTACACTTGTATTTTTGTAATTACCTTTGTGTTTCAGAATCTAGTGTTTTTAGATACTTCTGCTTTGTGCTTCATGTTCCCTCTGATTCCTGTTTGTATTTGTACTCTGTGTTTAGTTTACTTAGTTTACCTAGTATTGTTCCCTATTTTATCATTGTTATTTTTATTGTTGCTAACAGTTTACTGTTCTCCTATACATGTATAGCAGCACTAATAAACACTTTTGGTTCTTCACTCCCATCTGGTTATTAGTGCTTAGCTACATCTCAGAATGGCTTCAAGGGGTTGTGACCTGCTGGGTGTCTGCCACACAAGTCCATCCCTACCACTAGGGGTTCTAGTGAAGACCAGGCTAGATTGCACTACCTGGGCGTCGTCAATTAACAAACAGAAGACCGTCTGTGATAGGGGAATGGTTCGCATTTTGATCGACAGATGTGTGGACAATGACAATGATTTATTATTAGCTATTTATAAACAGATTTTAATATAGCACTATCAAATTATGTAGCGGTTTACAGAAAATATTTCATATTCACATCAGTCCCAGCCCCATTGGAGCTACATTCTAACACATAATATACATCCAGACACACACACACACACACACACACACACGAGTTAATTTATTCAGCAGCCAATTAACCTACCAGCATGTTTTTGGTGGTATTGGAGGAAATAATAGCACCCAGCAAAAACTTATGGAGACACAAGGAGAATATACAAACTCTACATAGATAAGGCCTAGTCTGGGAATTGAACTGTCCCACTTGATTGCTGATCCCTACACACTCTGCATTGAGATGTTTGAATACTGAAAACTGGATATAAGTTTAATTTACTTTATTGTATACCATATAATACTAATACGACTAATAATCAATGTTTACAATAGTTAATGGATTTATTATGTTATTATTTGTTTTCATGATTACAAGTAGGTGGAGTGATCAATTATATATAAGTATGCTACCATTATTTTAACCAATAATCTACAGACTTTTTTATTAAAAATGATAAACATACACAACCCAAAAAACAAAAAACAAAACTGATAGGGACAATATCTATCATTTGAAAGCCCCTGGCCTATGTAGCTTTGAAATTTGTTTAGATTTCCATGAACACCAATCTCTAATGTGTATATATCCTAATTAAAGCTCTTCTCCTATAGTGGATGCAGCCGCACATACAGAAAAAGATTCATGCATCAGCCAACAGAAACAGAAACAGCACAGAGCACCGAGTTCAGGCCAATATTGTTTTTCTATCCATTTTATATAAATGAGTTTTCTTTATTCCTTTAGCCGTCTTGAATCTTGAGTTGTTTTTCATTTTCTTCTGCCATAATAAAAATCTAAATCCAGAAGTTAAAAACAGAGGCAAAGTAGTTTATTATTACCAACATCATAGTTTCATTATATAAATCCTAAATAAAGATAAAAAAAAAAGTCACATCTGAGATGTTACCTCAGATATTACGCTTTACACTCTGTGGGCCAGATCCAGACCTAAGTTCTGTTTACGTATGATCGCGTACGATATTTACTCTATCGCTATCGTAAGTACTATGCTGTCCCCTAGGCACTCCCCTCGGTCATACGTAATTTACTTAATTTACGTTGGGTACCAAACGCTTCCTTAACTTTTCCAAGCATAAGTACGTGTACATAATGGATTGTTGTACGTAACGGCCTAACCCGGCCCATACTGTACAATTTAAATGCCTCCCTCCGCCCACAAAGCGTATTTCCGGGTGTCGTGAACCCACCACTTTGCTCATATTTCCGTTGAAGGTACATACAATCAGAGTCACGTTGCGTAACATTTGGCAGTACATACAAAAAGGCGATTTTACGACAGCAGCTAGCATAAATACGCTTTCGTTCTAACATCTAGATCTGGTCCTATATTTGTACGTTGGATGATTTTTAAATGTGAAAGTAAAAACTGTCAAAAACGTGATATAATTTTCTATTGTTTTAAACTACATATTTTTTCTATACTTTATATGATAAATAAGGTTGTTTATATACATATAGATGAGATGGGGAGGGCACAGCATGGGGACATCCCTGTGTATTTTCCTTCTTAAGAAGGAAAATAGGGACAGTTAGTTAAGGTAGCCTATGGCACTTCTAAAATGGGGGACAGGTTGTGGGGCTAGACGAGTGAGTTAAGTGTGGATCCAGCCGAACCTAACTTACTCTTATCTGTGGATCAGTGAAAGAGATAATCTACACCATCTCCTAGCTCAAGCCCCTATTCAGTATTCTGAATTTTTAAGGATTTATATGATTAAGATTTTACAGAAAACATTTTTAAAGAAACAACCGAAAAAAACGAAAAAAAAAAATAAGAGAGAAACAGCATGAATAGGGAAGATAGCCCCTAGCAGTCAGACAGGAAAAAAGCAACCTATAAACCTTCAGTAATAACAATGAAAACAAAAACTTGTAAGCATGGAAGAGGTGTTATAGAGAGAAGTCGTGCAAATGCAACAGCAAAAATTATATATAAGTAATGAGTTAATTTCTCTAACACAATTTAAAATCATTCAGAATTACACATGGAAATAAATCAAAATAACTCAGCACTCTAATCTATATCTGAAGATAAGGAAGAAAAAACAATCAAATATAATAGCAATGGAAATTGTCAACAAAGATTTGCATTCAATACTCAGCAATAAACAAATTGTTCAGAATAAATATAAAAATATTAAATTCCATTGTATCATAATTAATTTTCTGTAGTAGTAGTAGTAACAGTAGTAGTAGTAGTAGTAGTAGTAGTAGTAGTAGTAGTAGTAGTTCATCAACTGTATAGCTGGTCCTGGTACTATTTAGTCCTTCTCAAAGCTTTTTGGTTAAATCAAGGTAGCTCAAACAGGTAAAGATCACAAGAAGAAAGCTTAAGTGTATATTAATGTGTCAATAGGGCACTTCAGTAAAGCAGTTTACTGTTTATAGCCAGTGTCCTCACTAGGTGGGGATGTGATGCAGTTGCCGATTTGGCTGGTCCTATTTCCACAATGATACAGTCACCGATGCTCGCTAAATAGAAAATTGCTATTGGTATCGGGTACCTATTTTGGCCGATTCCCAATAGCGATAAAAACAACCCATGTGCTTTAAAAAAAATGTTCTTATAAAATATAGTTTAAAAAAAAAAAAACATTGAAAAGGACCTGCGCTGCCATCCCCTGTGTTGGTGCAAGCATATCACGGAAGTATTTTTTAAATATGGAAAAACACCTCTTTTCTCAATTATATATCATGGAAAGTCTAGTTCCACTGTCGCAGAGCAGATGGATGCGGTTATTGGACCTGATTTACACTGAGAGTGAGTTAGGTGCGAACAGAAATGCACCTAACTCACTGGTGCAGCCCCTAACCCACCCCCTATTTTAAGGTACCTCATGGCACTTAAACGTGCCATAGGACTACCTTACTTAACCGTGCATAGTTTCCTTCTTAAGAAGGAATTAAACACTCCCCGAGGCGGCATTAACACACCTCCTTCTTCTTAAACTACTCAGTGTGGTCTTTAAAGACAGAACAGAGTCAATCTACATGCCTTTCTGTAGATTTCGCACTTAAGAAGCAGGAGCTTCTTAAGTGTGAATCAGGTGAATTGACAGATAGGCAGCCTTGCACCAATCTTGCTGTGCTCACTCCCGTTGTGAGCATGCATTGGGAACTAATCCAGAGCTGCACTTCCATCTGGTGTTCTCCAATGTGTACAAGTTTGCAAGTCTGCTTTTCAAAGATTTACAGAAAACCAAATAATAAAATATTTCTGAATTGGTACAATAGCAACTGGCAAATGCATTGCAAAAAAAAAAATGTGTTTATATATAGACTGTAAAACAAAACCACATTCTCTTTAATTGGAGTCTTTAGGCATTTAGTTCACAATGTCCCCCAGAGCCAACAGTCATAAGTATGACTATTGATTTCTAAGAGGTCTAGGTAACCACTGTTATCTTCTTCAGTGGTGTTGTTCCAAGGCAGATTACCAAAAATATTTAAAAAATGTATCTCATCTGGTTATCATCATCTGGTCAGAGCTATAGTGCCTGATCCAGACCTACTCTGGCTGGCATTAAGACGTCAGCCAGCAGCGTTCAACTTTTATCTGTGGGCCATTTCCAGACTTCGGACTTTTAATCAGTTGGTGCTTGAGAATTCCTGCTAATAGCTCAACTCACATTACAACCAATGCAGACTCAATAGCCAGGACATTTCTGACATTGAGGCTGCTTTTGCAAGTGATCTTTCCTCTTGGACAGTATAGTCCTTTCAATGTACAGTCTAGTCCTTTCTCACTGCTTATCTTTTCGGTGCTCCGAAAAGTGTTAAAAAAAGGTCCCCCACTACTTCCCCAAATTCTTACCCTACCCCTCCCCTCTCAATACCCTAACCCTCCTTCCTAGCAACCTGATCCTAACCCTACCTTACTTGCAGCCTGACCCTATCCCACCATCTCCCGCAGCTTGACCCTAACCCTCCCTTCCCTGCAGCCTGACCCTAACTCTCCCTCCCCTACAGCCTGACTCTAACTCTGCACAAGAGTCTACTCACCTGTCCTATAGCGTCTTCAGTGGCAGCGGAGGTGCGGCGGAGTGATCTGCTCTCTCCGAATGTGAATGGGCATACATTCAAAAATAAAAAAGTAGAAAATCGTAACCGTTCGAAATAGGGACATCCGAAAAGAAACTTTCGAATATCCCTATTTCGCAAATGGGACATTCTAACTGGGGAATGACAACGCTTAAGAGTGCCCTAGGGCTTCCCTAAGTTCCCGTTCTTATTCTCCTTCTTAAGAAGGAGAATACGAACGGTCTTTCCCCTACCCTGCCTTCCCCGGATCCTTAACATACCCCCCCTTCCCACTCTTCCTAAATCTGCCCAAAGGCTGCTGTGACACGCCTCCTTCTACTTCCGAAAGTACGTGCGGTCTTTAAAGACCGCATGTACTCCATCTATGTACCTAAAGGGTACATAGATTGCGTAAATGAGCTACTACGCATGCATGGTAGCTCATTTCTTATTTCTACGCACTTAAGAAGCACGGCCCTGAATCTTCAATTAAATGTATGTTAACCCTAAGGATGGACCATTTCGTATGGGCCATTACTGTGGGCTTGTTCCCCAAACGAAAATTTGCCAGCCAACCCCTGCTGGCAAATTTCACTGTAAAAAAAAAAAATTGAAAGCCTGTATTTGCTACAAATAAGCTTCCTTACTGCTGAATGAGGCCAACTATGCTCTTTTGTATTTTAATATTCCAATATAGAAAACTGCAGTATCCACAATATAACACTAATGTGTCTTTGTTTATGATGAACCTTTTTATTATGGTCTTATAACATGGAGTCGCTACATACTTGTGTATACCCAAATTTAATGGCAGTTTTTTAATTAAAGAAAATAAACATACTTCCATTAGCATTATATTACTGCTTACCAGATTTCTGTGCTTAAGCAATTTCCTTACTTTAATAGTTTCAGAGCACCTTAATATCTTACATCTTCCAAAGCACTTACAGCGAAATAACATAAAAGAGGAACAATTTTAACAATATATTCATTGTTTTATAATCTAAGATAATAATTTGAAGAAATTGAATATACTGCAAATGAAATAAAGGAAATTTGTATTGCATAGAATTTTGTTACTGTTGTTGATATGCAAAAAGGCATTTACTCTTTCATTCATGGACTCTTCAATTTCATGCCTATGAAATGTTATGTAAAGTAAAACAAGGGGCCATAATATGGGATATTCCAAGCATCCATATACTGCTGGCTGTTGACACTAATGCTACCTTAGATCAGGAGGACATGTAGTAGCACAGCTTGTCCAAAATCAAGCAAGTGGAATTATGGGGAGGCATTTCTGTGGGT
Organism: Limnodynastes dumerilii; assembly: GCA_011038615.1. Lineage (NCBI taxonomy): Eukaryota > Metazoa > Chordata > Amphibia > Anura > Limnodynastidae > Limnodynastes > Limnodynastes dumerilii. Next base: position 2,082,468 of record WWET01000007.1, read on the forward strand.
ACCTCTATAGTATTCTAATTCTAATTCTCCTGAATGTTTTTGATGCATTTGACACTGTTGACCACTCTCTTCTCTTACAAATGTTACAATGGTATTCAGGACACAGCCCTTTCCTGGTTCACATCCTACCTCTCTAATCGCTCTTTCAGTGTTTGCTTTTCTGGATCTTCCTCTCCTGCCCTTCCACTATCTGTTGAGTACCATAAGGCTCAATGTTGGGTTCATCACCCTTCTGTATCTATACATCTTCCCTTGGACAATTTATAAAGTCATTTGGTTTTCAATATCATCTCTATACAGATGATACACAAATCTACCTATTCACCCCTGATCTATCACCAATCATGCTGGCCCACGTAACTGAATGACTTTCTGCAATTTTATCCTGAATGTCCTCCCACCATCTCAAACTTAATCTTTCAAAAACAGAGCTATTCATATTTCCTTCTGCTAACAAAAGCTACCCAGCCGGTCTTTCTATTTCTGATGACAACACTGAAATTTTCTCTGCTCATCAAGCTCACTACCTATGTGTTACACTTGACTTGAACTGTCCTTTGTTCCCCACATAAAATATGTTTCTAAATCCTGTTATATACACCTAAAATACATTTCCAGAATATGAAAATATCTCTATACAGTCTATAGTGCATTCAGCAGCAAGACGTTCATCTAGAGCTAACCCACTCTGTTAATCTCTACATTGGTTGCCTGAATATTACAGAATCAAATACAATATCCTCGTACTAACCTATTAAGCCAAATATAAGACTGCACCTGCATACATATTCTCATTTGTCTCAAGATATATCCTAGCTCGATCTCTCAGATCATCACATGCTCTGATTCCTGGTTGAAGGATTTCTCCCGGGCTGCACCCACTCTATGGAATAAACTTCCTCACCCATTTAGACTATCCTCTACTCTTCAAACTTTCAAGTGCTCACATAAAACTCATCTCTTTAGACAAGCTTATCAAATTCATCAACCTTCTTAAGCTTTATTTACCATATTAACTCCCACTTTTGCTTTCCACTTTGCTTTTCTATTACATTATTAACACAAACCTGTGCACTCTCTCTATCTATTCTAAAATTCCCTCATCTCTGTTACTAACAATGGGGCTGATCCAAACCTTGTTAAGTGCATGAACTTAGTTACACCTGGGCTAAACCATGTTGATTGCAGGGGAGTCATATTTCATCTGCTGCAAACAGTTTTAGAGTAGAGAGGTGATGTTTCCTATCCCAAGTCTAAATAACAGTGTGATAGTAAAGCTGGTCAAAATCTGTGTGCAGTAAACAATTTAAAGATATATCCCTGCATGCAAAGAATACAGTTAATTTGACTCCCCCTGAATTCAACATGGTTTAGCCCAGGTGTAACTAAGTTAATACACTTAACAAGGCATGTGGCATTTCAGATATAGGGGCAAAACTATGGGGGAATTTAGATACTTGGTGCCCTATTGTGAGTAGTTTCAGACACAGATTGGGGTTATTTAAACGTGGTACTACTGTGTGGCATACTATTCAGTTTACTTGAGGGGTCTATGAATACTGTGGGGTATTAACCGTGGGTAATTTTGTTAGATTGGGAAAATGCTAATTAATTTAAACCAGATTTAATTCATTAATGCCCAAAGCCCAATACCCACATTCACCACCTCCATTTCCCCCAGACACTGCTCTGCAGCTCCCAAGTCTGTCCCAATGCTGCGCATGAACAGGTTTTTAATGTCTTGCACATGCACGGTGCATTTTGTGTGATAGGGGTGATTTAATTACTTGAAGGGGGTCAGTAAGGTTAATAGGCTAATTTGGTACTTTTTATAGGAAGGGAGGTTGAATTTGCTAGCTCAATAAAGGGGATCACAGAGCTGAGCAGAAGTAGATCCGCAAGTATCTTTAGACCATGGGAAGTGTGGGCAGACCTCCAATAAAAAATACAAAAGGGTCTAGGCATCCAAATCAAATGCTACACATGCGCAGTAGCTATTGTTCAGTGAATTATGTCCGTCTATGGAAGACGTACGTAGTTCTGGATCCGGCCCATTATGTTTTCTGACAATACTCTGTTTTGCAGAAAGCACAATTATGCTCTTTGGTTAAAACACAATAAAATGGATTTTAATTATTTTTTTTTAAAGTAAAGGCCATAGCAACGAATTTACACAATTAGAATATTTTTATAATACCCCTTTGTACTGCAATTTAGAAGTGTCAGAAAGGAATTGCGGATCATTAATTTAATATTTACACATTTGCTATATAAAAGCAAAGAGGATTTTTAAACAAATTTTAGTTATTTCCGATGTTTATTTTACATATTTGCATTTGCAAACTCATATGCCTGTAACTTTCATTCCCATTTTCTAGGAGATTACCCATTTATTTTTCAGCTGCTAGACTTACTGCTGTTTCTAATATTGAATATGTAAACAATGGGTCTGATTGCAATGGAGCATTGCAATAATATTTCATGCAGGGATCACTTTCACACAATGTTTTATCATCCTTTTTATTTGAACTGTCTTGTAGTGTAATCTAGTTTGAGTAACTTGAATGACATAATTCATACATTCGTGGTGGAGAATTGAGTTTGTGGATATAAAAATAGATAAACATGTACATTCACAAGAATAATCCTCTGCAATGTGATGTATGAAGGTTTGTTGGTTATACAACCTAATCTACACTAATTTAAATGCTGTCGAATTAAGGGTTAGGTAAAACAATAGCACCAGAGTTATTTTAATGCTTAGTTTTACTTATGATTTAACAGTAACACTTTTAACGGGACATTGTGCAATATTAGGAACTTACACATAACATAATACTAATGTATTATTTAACATAACCTTGAACTTAGGATGGTCCCAACGTTGGTCCACATGTCAGATGTGATTGAGACGGGATACGTTCTGTGCAAAGAAAATTCTATTTCAAAGCTCATTTTTGTCTTTATTTCGGAAATATTAGTAATTAGTAAGTTTGACTAATGAAGGGGTAAGTATGCCAAATAAATTTTTTAGCATACTTACCCATTCATTATTTTGGAAACTGCCACCGCATACCTGTTGCACCACCGCAGACCTGTTGCACAGGACTGGACAGATGAGTGTACCAGGGGAGTCTATGGGGAGTCTTACGGTTAGGCTGTGGGGAAGGGAAGTCTTAGGGTTAGACTGTGGGTAGGGTACTTTTTGGATTAGGCTGTGGGAAAGGGAGTCTTAGGGTCAGGCTTTGCGGAAGGGAGTCTTAGGGTCAGGTTTTGGGAAAGGGAGTCTTAGGGTCAGGTTGTGGAGAGAAAAGGGTTAAGGTAATGGAAGGGGGTGGTTAGGGTAAGGATTAAAATAAGGGTTGGGGTTACTACTCACCTTTCCAGGACTACGGACCATATTCACACTTAAGAAGCTGAAGCTTCTTAAGTGCGGGAAAATAAGAAATGAGCTACTATGCATGCGTAGTAGCTCACTTACGCAATCTACGTAAAGAAGGAAATAGAAAGAGGCATGCCAATGCAGCCTATGGGCAGAGTTTAAAAAAGTGGGAAGGGGAGGTAAGATAAGAAGCCGGGACGGCCAGAGTAGAGGAAAGAATGTTTGTATTCTTCTTTTTAACAAGGAAAATATGAATGGAAACTTAGGGAATGAAGGGGAGGTGACGGGGGAGGAAGCTTTAAGATAAATGCAGACACATGCTTATCCGCACCTTCTTAAAGTTTTCCTAAGTGTGAATACGGTCCTATGTAACATACTGCATCTTATAACTTAGTAGGATTCTTTCGCAGTTTTGTTAGAGATATTTGTGTTTTTGTTGGTTACATTTTTAAACCTGTCTTTTATTATGATCTTCATTAAAATTTTTCACAAATTGTTTTTCATTTTCCTTTTCCCTCCGTTCACAATGCTGGGACTCACCTGTGCTCTTGGTTATGTTATCACCGTTTTTTTAAATAGACGTGAGGTACTTTTGAAAACACTGCAACTTCACAGTCTTACCTCTTTACTGAAACTCTTCAGTTTATTTTCCATATATATTACACTCATATATCTGCAATCTTATGCCGACACTTATATAGGGTGATGTTTTGGTGTCTCTTAAGATAGCAGCACTGTTTTTGCATGCCATGCAATAGTGGCAGGGTTAGGCTGTCCATTTATTTATTTTTGCCATTACTGCATATCCAGTAGCTGCTACCTCCGAATGAGTAATGTCATCAAGTGGTTGGGTAGTGTTGAAGAGATGAGGAGGATTATGGTGAGAGGCATTTTAGTTTTGGATAGAGAAGATGACCTTGGGCCAAGTAGATTGACAACTGACAAAGGAAGAAGTGGAACTTTTGAAATTGACAATAAATAATTGTTTTGATCATTAAGATGAGAGGCAATTTTCCTGTTTGTAAAAAAAATAGTGCAACAGAGTATATGAGAATTGAAAATTAGATGTTGCAGGGATCAAATCACTGCCCACCTTAGTGGTATGATCTGGTGGTGTCTCTGTGGATTATAGAGAACAGAACACTTAAACGCCATGCACATCACCATCAAATAACTGGGCTTTTGGCCAAAAACCCAGGTCTTGTCAAAAAATTGGTGGTGATATGAAAGGTCCTATTTTTGTAGACCTGGGTCTAATGACCATAGAAAAAAGAAGGGTTTTCCCAGGTCTCACACAGGTAAGTTGTTAGTGTGAAGGGTCCCGTGTTGTTTTTCAATGCGGGTCCTTTAAAAAGACACCTGATTTAAGAGATTTCTTTACTATTGTAATGGCTTGTCTCCTTTTAGGGCCTCTTTTTTAAAAGTCGTTTGCATTGTTAAAAAAATGAAGTCCCCTTCAATTTTTTTCAGCCAATAAGAGTTCCTCTTTGGCTGATTGACAGTTGCTTGTCAGGGCAGACTCGGGAAATTTATGGCACATGTGGAAGGGTCAATTATTTATATAACTTCCCCCTACCATTAGTGTAATAACCATATATATTCCACGCCCATTCCAGTCTGCCATAAGGAAGAAATTGGTTTGCTTTCTGTTTGCAAAGAGTAGAAAACACCCACTTTTCTTAAGTCTGGATTCTGTCCTTAATCCCTAATAGGTCATTAGATTTTATAGACTCTTAAAGACTTAAAGCAGACTCTTAAAAATGATCAGACATATATTTATCAGCCTGCAGATTTCTTAAACAGATAACAGAAATGGCCCTAACAACTGGATTCCAGCTAGCCTCCTTTTAGGGCTGTTTTCAGAGATCCGTTAGTGAAAGGTTCGCAATTATACGCACGGATGATGCAAGGCAACACCCATGACATTTCCATGCGTATAATACTTCCATATGTGCGTATGTAATTAAACACGCCCTCAAATGGTCATTTAAATGCCTCCCCCACCCACTTTCACGCATCTTTCTCCGGACGGATTACAACCACGCCCCTCCGTACGTATTTCCCCAAATGCGATTCACAAGTCCATGCCTAATGGACTTCCGTGCGTAAAATCAATGTAGATAGTGTTAATTTAGTTACTACGCATGTCGCAGTTCATCCAGTCCTAAAAATACGCACTGAACTTGTTGCAAAAGCGATTCTGTGAATACGGCCCTTCATTATTAATTAAGCAAATGGCTAAAAGACTCCTTAATGTTAATGGGCTAGATCCAGACTTAAGAAGGAGTTTGAAATTAGGAGATGAAAGTTACTCCTGGGAAAAACCATGTTGATTGCAGGGGGAGTCAAGTTAATTGTATTCTTTGCATGCAGGGATATATCTTTGAATTGCTTACTGCACTCAGATACTGACCAGCTTTATTATCACACTGTTGTTTAGATTTGGGATAGGAAACATCAACTCTCATCTCTAATACTGTTTGCAACAGATGAACTATGACTCCCCTGAAAGCAACATGGTTTAAGTCTGAATTCAGCCCAATGACATTAGTCATGCTGTTTACAAAGACTAAAGATCATATGAAGAAAAGGAAATCCGTGATGTCACATGGGGGCGGGGTTGCTGCGGAACTACACTAACAGCGGGCTATTAGTGCATACTGGCCCACTATTGTACAGCTCTAAACAGCAAGTATCATTGGTAAGATACCGCTGATACCTGCCCCATGGTAGGTATCTGCGGGCTCCATCAGCTCCGGGGCCTGGGACAGCTGTTTTGGAGATGCTCTGCCATCATTGGAAACAATGTGAGATAATGACGGTACAGGTATTATTTTGTATATAAATCCACAAGTCAGTGCTTCTTGTATACTTTTCTCTTCCACCATTGTCATAACAATTCGGCCCTTGTCAAAGTCACTCATGTCCTTACCCTTACCTGCTTCCAAAATATCAACTTCAAGAACTGACTGGTTGACTTGCTACCTGTTATATCCCACCCCTAGATAGGCTGATTAAATACAGATCATGCATTACATTTAAGGTATTTTTAGGTAAAAACTGATATGGTAGCATTGTCCAGAAATCATATATAAGGATATCATGTTCTTATAACTTTGCATACTTTACACACTTTATTGTATATCACAATGTTGTCATTTTTTATATAAAATAATGATTGCTTTATACATGTGTGTTTTCTCCACAATTAGCTTTGATGTATCTAGATTTTTGTTATTATTTTCCTGCTGCTAAAAATTCTATTTTGAGGTCCCCTCTTTCAAAGACGTTGTTACAACACAGGAGAATATTTGCCAATTAAACCGATTTTATAACCATTAAAAATTGTAAATGTTTTGACATTTCTCCAATAATAAGCATAAAAAGTGACACATATGATAATGCGCCTATAGACTTTGTTTTATTTATTTATTTTTCTAAAGTCTTTATTAAATGTCTTGACAATTTAGAGATTGAAGCATATTCAAAGTTTATTGTAGAAGACAAAATCATGTATCTGTAAAACCTGAGAAAACTGCAGTTTAAACTGTTGCTAAGCAACACACACTGATGGCAGCTAAGTTTGAAAGAAAAGTAAAACATTTAAACCGCAAATGTGTCATCTTGTTAGACTTTAAGTGAAAGGTTACCCACATGGGCAGAAGTAGATGCATTTGGGCCCCATAGCTAGAAGATAGGGCCCAAGTCATGAGGGGGTCAAACTTGTATCCCGTTCACCATCTATCTGGTACAGTACAATGTGCAAACATCTATTAGAGAGTAGCAGCTAAAGACAGTACTTATCCTATGAAAGCTGCGCACTGTTTATAAATACATTGTCAGCCTCTGACAGCTTAGAGTTAGGTATTTACAGGGTGAACACTGCCATGAGCCCAATTTCCTTGGGTCGCACACACCCTGCATATATCATCCTATAAAAATAACAATTAATTATTGTGGGATTGAATTGGAATGAGGAAGTTTAGGTATTCAAACCTCTAAAATGTCTTTTGCAGTACTGTCCTGATTTGCAGCCCACAATAGGGGTGAAGCTTATGCAAAATAGGTGGTGTTTTGTTTAAATATGGGCAGTTGTAGATGGAACAGGGTGAAGTTTGGGCAGAATGGGGGACAGAAGACAGGGATCATTTTTTCCTGTTATTGGGGTTCTCAGTGTTGGGAGGTATGAATATCAATTTGATAAATTCTGAATAACTCCCATATGCCATTTTTTTGTAAATGTTTTTTGTAAATGTTTTGTCAGTGATTCAGCTGACTATAGTGTGTCAGTGAGTAATGCTTCTGATTAGGAGTTAAAATCAGGGACCATAAAGATTCCAAAAAATATAAAAATTCTACAGTTCATAAAAACGGTGGCGCATTGTCTAACCCAGGGGTTCTCAACCAGTGGTACTAGTACCACTGGTGGTACTTGGACCTTTGTCAAGTGGTACTCAGGGCAACTGAGCAAGGTTGTAAGGAGGTATGATAGCAAATGGCTGGCGATATCATTTATAAAATATCTTGATATTCTGGGGGCTAAATGGCAACAAAAACTCTGAAAATTCTTATATGGGTATGTGTATACATGACTGGTACTTTCCAAAAAAAAGGTTGAGAACCCCTGGTCTAACCTATACTTAGTTGTTTAACCTGAGCATGTCTTAATAAGCAGATTCTGAATGTCCTTAAATTCAGTATATTGTAGACTGTTTTATACATTGAGGACCGGATCCAGAATTAGTAATGACAACCAGCTTACATAAGCTGCGTGCATAAATAGGTCTTTATAAGCGCTCTGCACATTTGCACACCAGATGTTACACATCAGAACTCTCAGTGTTCTGTACATCAGGGCGTGACAGTCCTCTGTACATTTGGCTATACACAGTGTGGGCGCAGAGAGACATTTAAATCAGACAGTATGGCTGGCTTAGGTACTTCCATACATCAGAGCAATCTGCATGCTGTGGGGTTATTGTCACAAAAGTCAGTGAAAATCTGCACACAAAACGAGAGTGTCAAAGGAGTGCAGTATCCTCTTGTAGGACTTTTGTTATTCTGTGAGTGTGGAAATCACACTTAAGTCTGGATCAGTTTCTGGGAGTGTATGGGCCATAAAGCTGCAGTGCTAGAGAAATCAATGACTTCTCTGGTGCTGGGCTTGGCTTATCCAAACACACATTCCTACACAGTAATATTTTGGGACAGGGGAGTTAAGAGTTTGGATTTTTTTTAAGTGTTTTTCTTTGTTACAGTATTTGTATGAGCCATATATTACATATTCGACAAATTACAATAAATGCATATGTAATGCACTAGCAATGAATTTATAGTTAAGACTGTTGTCTGGTGTAATAGAGATTCATTGCTAATAGTGGATATAAATGCATATGTAAAACCTGTAGTTCTTTCCATATTTTGTCTCTACACCTAAATTTGTGTAAAAGATCATTATGATTTTATAATCTTCAAATTGTTACAGACTACGATCAATGGCAGTAAAAAATGTGCAATGCTTAATATGCCATTATATCAGTGAATTTAAATGTCATCATCTACCGCTTTACCTTTAGTTACATTTTATTTAATGCAAAGGTGTATGACTAATTACTCTTCATCAGAAATGGGATGGCCAAACACAGTGTATTTTAAAATAATTAGATTTTCAAATGTCATTACTCTTAGCTGTCTGAAACATCATAAAAGAAGGTTAGAAACATTAAGCTGAAAATTAATCGTAATTGTTCTTATTACTTAAGCATAATTCATCATACTGAGTCATTTACAATGTCTATCTATCTATCTATCTATCTATCTATCTATCTATCTATCTATCTATCTATCTATCTATCTATCTATCTATCTATCACATTAAATGGGGGGGTTTGCATGAGCAAACAATGGTGATTGGGTGCACGCATCTGCAGTAAATCCTTTACTATTTAGAGTCAGGGATCTGTTGTTTCAGAAAATATGGGAACACTTAATTACTTCATTCCTTATTAAAGACATTTTTGACTACTTAATTTATTACAATATCATTATAAATAAATTGATTTATTTACTATTGGGGAAATTTATTAAGAGTGTATGGTAATTTAATGAAAGAAGCACAACTGTTTCAATAACAGAGCCATTTGGCATTTATTATTGTTCTCGGACATTCATTGATTATTTATAAAAGGAATGAAAGCACTCATATATTAATATAAACACAGGGAAGAGAGAGAGAGAGGAAGAGAGAGAGAGGAAGAGAGAGAGAGAGGAGAGAGAGAGAGAGTTATCCGTATATAGACGAGAGAGAGAGAGAGAGAGAGAGAGAGAGAGAGAGAGAGTTTTTAGGTGACCATTTGGTTAATGGCTGATGGGACAGATTATCATACAGTGTAAAGCATGTTCTAATTTGTCAGAACACAGGCAAAATAATCCTTAAACCCTTCCACCCAATAATTAGATCATTCAAAAATCCTGCTGCCGATGGACATATTCTATTAAGATTGATGCAGATTGGTTGGGAGACTACCTCACTTATCAGGTAGTGTGTTTCTATTATGTAATATTCCCAGTATCTGGAGTGTTATTATATTAGAGATGTTGCTTATCATGTTAACATTGTTTTTCAAAGAGGTTTAATCCTAGTTTATTAAAGTTCTATTGTTAAGTGCATACAAATAACTAAGCAATTAGCAGATAAATAGGTAGTTAATTATATGCCTATAATTAGCTACCTATGTGGAGATTCTAAAGTTATCTGTTACATTTAAATCTCTGATTAAATATTGTGTTATGCCCTATACACAGTGTCCAAAAAGCCGATGCTTGTAGGAAAGAAGAATTGGCTGAGCACCAATATTCAAGCAAGCCAATAAATTCTAAACAATAAGAGAAGAAAAGAAGAGATTAATGGGACATCATACAGAGATAGCACATTAATTATGTAGTACATCCAGTACACAGGCGTCAGAACGGGGTGGGGGAAAGAGGGGCCATCTCGGCCCCCAATATATGAATGGGGTGCTCTTTAGTGGCATCTTAGTGGGAGGCATCGGCAGAGGATTGCACAGAGATGGTGTCTGGCTGTTAATAATGTGTTAAGCCAGTAAGACACTGTATCTATGCAATCTAATCATAGTCAGAGCTCCTCTGCACTAGCAGCAGCTCCCTCCCATCTGAGTGACATTGGTTTGACCCCAAGGTCACGTCAGCATCATTCAGTGAGCAGAGAGCATGTCGTGGAGGAGAGAAGGAGAAGAAGAGAATCAGCAGGGTCAAGATAAGTTTGAAAATGGGAGGAGATAGGGGGGGTGCCAAAACAGAGCTAAATTCTTCCCCCCCCCCAACAAAAACATTTGTGATGCCTCGATCCAATGCAATGTAAAGATAGTATTGATATTGTATGTGATATGCCCTGTACAAGCAGTTCAATCGTCGGACCCAATGATTAACCTTTGAAGTTGTAAAAGTGCATTCTGGGAAGCGAGGCTAACAGTGGCATAAACTATGCTGGAGTGAGAATGACAAAAAAAATTTGCAATTATTCTAAGTGACATTTTACCCCTATTCACACAAACTTGTTGAGTTTATATTTAGCCCTTTATAATGTTATATATAATAGCACTTTATAAATTAAAAGCTTTTTTTCAAATAGATTCTAATTGTTGCTGTTTCCAATTGGTCTAATGGTATAAGATCTACAAGAAAGTCAATCTGACGCATAATATGCTTTTCTATTGCTTCATATTTGCAATGAGTATTATATGAAATTCTCTTTCTGAACAATAGGGTTCTTATTTGCCCCATTATTATTACATACACACAGGATTTCAGTAATATTAAAATGCTTGTTACTGCATTTTTTAAAATGGTCTTTATGGCATTTTTAAAACCATTATATTATATAATATGCAAGATTGACTGATATTTATTTTCACCTGTAAAAATATAAAATCTAGCTTACAAGATTTTTTAAATTTTCCAGAGAAACTTTTATTATTATACAAAGTGACAGATTATCAGGTGAAATAGTTGTTGTCCTCTAGTGGATGATTTAAATATATCAAGGTGGCATTTTTCAAAGGAAGAAAAGTGTAAACAGGGTTACAGGACACTTCAAATGTGGATTGTACAAAGGACCACACAAATCCTTATCTGACATTGCTACTGTGTATAAAATTGTCTGTACTTATTTGGAACCACCTACTAACTAAACCGCTAATCTGATTATAATTATTTGATCTTTTGATCCCTATGTACATTATAGATAACTATCTACATTTTGATGTTGGTATAGGACCATACAGTGGTAAAAATACCCTGATTGTTAACATGTTTACAAAATCATTAAAACAATAAATAAAATTTTATAAATTATTTTAAAATATGTATTTATCTTAGAAGCCACTATTATAAAATAATTAAAAAAAAATGTGCTTAAGACATTTAATATTTTGATGGTGTGATGCTGCTTTTTCTTTAAATAACATTAGGTTCCTGCATATGATGAATTTTGACAACAGACTTCATATCATTTGGTCGGTAAAAGCATTGCCTGCTGATATGATTTTGGCCTGGAAGAGAGTGCAGCGCGGTGGGTTATTACAAAATATATTTCGCTTGTTTAAATGTATCAAGTTTGGAATAACATATTGCTGCTGGGAGTGTGGATTTAATATCAATCAACACACTTTGGGCCTGATCCAGAACAGCGTGTGCGTGCGTTTTTTTGTCCATTCATTAGTGTAAGTGTATATTTTGAGCGATCTGCGCATGCATAGTGAGGGAATTTACGCTTAGAAATATGTACGCGCAATCCACAAGTACGTATTTTACTGTACGTGTGATCCTGAATTACGTAAATGTGATTTTACGCCAACGTAAAGGAGAGCGCATGAGAAACATAAAATATGGGAGTGTCAAAATAGCAAAGAGGGCGTGTGAACGTAATTACAATCGATCCACATATCCGTGATAACAAACGTAAGTGAATTTATGTTTAAAAAAGGTAGGGTTTCAGTCACGCAACAATAAAAAGTTTTGGAATTTCCGTGCCGTTCGTTTAGCAGAGTAAATACTTATTATGAAGTCCTGCACCTGCAGCAACACATGTGAACCAAGGACCTAATTGTGCAATCTATATAAATCTCAACCCTGCTAGTGTTTCCTTGTTCCTTGTCTTCCTTGATCTGGAGAGGTGTTGGAGTGGTTTGGATAATTTTCGTTTGAAAAATATATCTTGCATTTCTGAGTAAGTACGCATTATGAATGTATAATTGTGTCAATTTTTGATATCTTATGTATGTCATGTAATCGAAGGTAAATAAATTAAACATGCAATTTTTTTTTTTTTTTATTAGTTCCCTAATATCCCATCATGTATTTGATTGGCCCTGTTGGTCCTGTAAGTGAATGTTCAATGTTGTAATGTTCATTTATACTCATTTATTTTGTTTTTTTGTTGCAATGTTCATTTATACTCCTTTATGTTTGTTATTTTGTACTTCATTACTATAATTAGTATAACAACTATAATATCAAGTATTAATATATAATAGAAAATAAAGGTAAAAATTAACACAATATAATTATATATATTAGCAATAATAATAAGAATAATAGAAATAATAATAATATTAATAGTATAATACTTGTAATATATATAATCATATATATTATTATATTAATTAAATACTATAAATACTATGTGTATTGTCTAATTGTGTTTTTTAATAAATTGTCATGTTTGTGACAAATTGATTACTAGGAATTATTTTTCATAAAAACCTCCTATAATTGTTTCCGAACTGTTATATAGCAAGTTAATTACCATGGAATAAAAATAGAGATATTTCTGATACATACAATTTTTTATTTTTTTTTAAATAGGTGATTATGTTTAAAATACATAAGAATGTTATCTATACAATACATAATCTTCTCTGTATGTGTGCCATTTTTGTTTATGTATGTAATACATTCAATCCTCCAACATGTTATATGTCTGATTTTTAAACATATCTATATTGTAACCTTAATTGGCCTTTCTACTAATGTTGAGGAAGAGGACCAGCTCCATAGCATGGTCCTTCGTCCACGTCCTAGTCATCGCCTGAGGACCAGGGAGCGCATCTTTAGACCACGTATCAGTCTGTTTAATGTGTCGCCTTCCTCCACATGTCATATTGTCCTCCACATGTCAATACCACAAATTATTGACAAATTGTATAGTGCAGTGGAAGCATATGAGAAGGACAAAATCAGAACACTATTTGCACATGAATGTAACAACAACATATTAACAAGACAGTCATGTTATTAAGGGAGAGGTAGGATAAAATGGTATGGGATGGGAGGGGAGAAAAAAAAGGGGGGGGGAAACACCATCCGTAGTCCTATCTCATATAAGTCCTGGCATAGACTGATTAAAGCATTGGTACCAGGGGGACCAGACGGAATGAAACTTAACAATGGAGTTATTCTGAAGACTCGTAATATACTCCATTGAGGCTATGTAGTTATCTCTGTTTATAAGACATGATTGTTATAGGATTGTACAGGATTTCCACTTTCTAGCAATTAGGGTTTTGGCCGCGTTACTAATGTGTGTTGCCAGTTTCAATTCTTTTCTATTGGTGTTGGGAGGTGGTAGATTAAGCAAAATATGTAGAGGATCTTTCGGGAATGGCGAGCCTGTCACTTGTTAGATTAAAAGCAATGTAAGATCCCAGAAATAACTGATAAGAGGACAATCCCACCAAATATGCAAAAAAAGAGCCGACTGCCCTCCCACATCTCCAACATGTTGCTGATACCTGCGGAAACATCCAGTGAAGTTTTTCAGGTACCAGATACCATCTAGAATATATTTTAAAATTTGTTTTACAAATAGATACACTAATAGAGGCTTTTGCAATTGCCTCTTTTATGGTTTCCCAGTCTTCCTCATCCAGAACACAGTTCAAGTCACTCTCCCAAGCAGATTCACAGATAGGACGATTGTTTGATTCTTCCGCTAAAAAGGAGTTATATATTGTTCATATAGTTCCCTTTTGAACCCTCGATTTGCTACAGAGATTTTCAAAGGGAGTGTTTGCATGGATCTTAGAAGATCTAGTTTGAGACTGAATAAACCCCTTAATTTGTAAATATCTAAAAAGGAGAGCGTTGGAGAGGGCATGTTTTTCCTTAAATTCAGCAAATGATTTTGGCGCTGACGTCCCCAGAATATGTGTAAATCTCTCTACCTTAATGGCTTTCCAAGGGTCACTGATGCTCTGCTGTTGTCCTCTGCTTAGGTGTCATTTTTTAAATACTCACTGTCCTTTATACCGCACATTCATGCCCTTTCTTATTCTTGCCATTTCGACCTACACAACATTGCATGCATCTGTCCCTTCCTCACTAATGAAGCTACCAAAACCTTCATCCACTCTGTAGTCATATCATGTCTAGACTACTGTAACCTTCTCCTTGTTGGTCTCCCACTCACTTATCTTGCCTGCTTCAATCTATACTCAATGCTGCTTCCAGGCTCAACTTCCTCTGACGCCACTCTTACTCTGCCTCTTCTTTATGTCAAACCCTGTCCCCTTCAGGCCTCTCTTTAAACTCCTAACCCTCACCTTTAAGGTCATCTCCTCATCTGCTACTCCCTACCTCTTCCCTCATCTCTATGCACACCCATTCCCACCATCTCCATTCTGATAACTACCGCTGTTTGACGTCCCTATTGATCACCATATCTTATGCCCAAGTCCAGGACTTCTCCCGTGCTGCACCTCTGCACTGTAATAACCTCCCTTCTTCAGTCAGACTCTCCCCCACATTGCAAGTCTTCGAGCGCTCACTTAAAATGCACCTGTTCAGGCTAGTCTACCCCTCCTCCACTTAACATCATCACTGCATCCTACCTCTATCCCTCTTTCTCCTTCCTTCCCCCTCTCCTACGCTCACACCAGCAGTTCACTTCCTTCCCCCTCCTTATGTCTTCTGTCAGTTCATCCTTCCCACTTAGTGTTTTAGCTCCTGTGAGCAATCCTAGTGTTGCTCCTTCCTCTACCACTCCCCCCTCACTTTGTACCCCCTTGTCCCCATATGCTACCCTTTTACTCCGTCCCCACCTGGTGGCTCCCTCTCAACCTCTTACTGCGCTCTATCCCCTCCTCCCTGATCTGCCAAGCTTGACACCTCGCATTTTCCCTGCTGTCTGTGATTGCTTCACTTTATTGTATTTTTGTGATATTTTTATATTTATATTGTTTTTTTATTATGTACTATGCTGTCCATCCCTGCCCTATATGTCTGTACTATATTTTGTTGTTGTAAACTTATAAACTTTGATATATAGATATTATTTTCTAGTAGTCATTTTCAACTCCAGATTTTTGTCTACAAAATATAAGTAGCCAAACACAAAATACTAGTAGCCATTAGTTAGGAGATGTTGACTATTTTTCAAAGCACATTTTATATTTTGTTATCATAAAAAGTGAATAATTGTAACATTGTTCTGAAAGTTAGTGGATTTTTTGTTTAACTTTTATCCTTTATAATGCTGTGCATATTGTTGAAAATGAAGCCGCTCCAGGGGATGATAATGTGCTCATAATTCATTATAATAGGCAAAATGTAGTAGATGGAGCTCTCCAGGAAACAAGAGTAATTAGACAGATCATGACTAAAGACAATCAAGCTTCTAAATGACTCATTTTACTTTACATTGTTCATCTTTGAGATCTAACATACACCGACTGTTCTATTAAGAGCAGACAACTTGCAAGAACATTTAGCCAGAAGCCTTGCATTTTCAAACTCCATAAGCTACAAAATGACAGTATTCTTAAAAATTATACAAAAAATTTTCACTAGAAGGGAACAAAGTTTATTTTTTTCAGCTGTTTGTTGATCAACAGATTAGAAGATATCCAAGTGAAACATTGCAATAAAGAAAAAAGTTATATATTATATACCTTAGTTATATATTAAGTACATTTATGATTTGCAATAAAGATTCATATTGTATTATTTCTCTATGCTCAATATTAGTGTTGAAAGTGATATTTAGTCTTCCATGCGAGAAAGGGGCGATTATTCCCATCACTTGCATGGCCTTCCAATTCCTAACTCCTACCTTAAGATTTCTAAAGCTTTCTCACTTAAAATGAGCACTCTCTAAAAAAAGACTTTTATATCTTTATATCTTTTATGGACATTCCATTGTTATATTTTATGGAAAGACTGTGTGTTGCACAGGCAGCGTATATTATTGCAGTTACTGGGTCTGTTTGCCACGAATGATGCTCCCCCCCCCCCTAAATATTAAAACTTTAAAGAACACATTCATGTGTTCTATAAAATTTTATCTGTTTTCAGACATTGTATTTTTCAATTTCAAGAGAAATCTATGTGCATTGCAAAGTCAGCATAGATAATTTTAGTTACATGGTCTGTTCAGCTGTACCTCAATAGACAGTATAAAAAATATCAAAGAAGACATTTCTTTTTGCTTGTCCCTCAATTCCCTGTTTCACTGTATGTTCACTTGGTGTGGTGGCAGTTCCAATTTCAAGTAGAGTAGCATTACTCCTATCCTCATTAAAATCCATCATGGGCCAGTCTACAGAACAGGAGCATCCCAGTACTAGTGCTGCTAATATGCCATATATCATATGCAGTGGCACGGAAAGGCTCAGACCTTCACCCTGACAATTTGAATGCTTGGTGCTTTTCATTGCTTCCACTAACTTACTTCACTTACTTACCACATTTTCTACTAGAATTTTTCATACTGGATTATTGAAAACATTCTACAGGGTCATAGGGCCTAAACCAGAGCTACACTGACCCACTGTCCGTAAGTACTGCCAGCGCAGCTCTGGTGCACTCCCCCTGTCGCTACCCTAACTTCAGCCAACGTAACTGTGTGTAACTATGCTCACACAGGAGTGTAATCTGTCAAACCTATTCCTCCCTTCCTAATTACCCTCCCCCCGCCTAGCTGCCCACCCCTTCGTCCGTAACTACGCTGTAGTTACAGACGCCAGATCCACGAAACCCAGAGTCAACATCCGGGCAACATCTGCCCGGAGCATGCGCAGAAGGGCAGAAATGCCGTTCTTACACATTTGGCCGCTGTAAAAATGACGACGGCCATAGGTCTGGATCAGACCCATAGAGTTTATTAAACTGCCAACCTGCCTGTCACTGTTCTGCCACTGTGTTCCAAGGATGTGCTATGTTCTTTTAAACTGCGTTTGTGCTGTTGATCTGTCACTTAGTCAGCCAGTTACAGCCTTTGGATAATATTAATGAAAACAATATTGTAAGCTGTGAAGTGGTTCAAAATGACTGGAAATTAATGTGGGTCATTTTGGAGGGTCTGCTATTGATGTTAATAATACAGTGTAGCAAGAAAAACAGGTACAAATTACATGATTTTTTTTTAGAAGTTTTTATTATATTATATTTTCTTTTGAGTATATGAAGGGCAAAATAGATTCCCCTACATATAAAAAAAATAAGGTTCCATAACATGCTGCCACATATTCAAGTTAAATAATTATACTTCGAACACTCATAAGTGCTGATTCTAATGCCATGCTATTTCAATTAATTTGCATTATTTTGACTGTGCGACAACTGAATTTTTGTGCGTGTCAGTTTTAACATCAATTGTACATAAATCACTTACAACTCAAAATCAGGCCTTAAGTGGTTATTCAAAGATCTTTTCACCAGTTGTGTCAATGCATCTTTTTTTCGATTTGGCCATTACCTTATACATATAATGGGAAATCAGTGTAGGCGTGCTAGATTGTCCTATGTTTATTTAATGTACACATATTTCTTCCCATACCTGGGGGAATATGAGTTGTAGCTTCTGAATAGAAAAGCTGAAGGAGCTGCAATAATTAACAGAACACATTTTAGCCTTTATTTTCTTGGATTAACTTTATAAATGGAAACTAGAATCTGATCAGTATTATTAGCAAAGACCCAAACTTTGGGTCTTTGGAAACTAATAGGGAAGCAAAATTTTATACAACCTCAGTGGTAATCTATATATATAAAAATCTATGTATGTATGTATGTATGTATGTATGTATGTATGTTCCAGCATAACTCTGGAATGCCTGGAGCAATTTACATCAAATTTGGTACATATTTGACTTACAATCTGTAAAAAAAACACTGTGGGGGCACCCCTAGGGGTGGGGGTGGGAAGGGGGTGACATGTAAAAATTATTGAAAATGACCAATATCAGTGTGGAATCCATAGTTTTCGGGGTCGCTGAGATGAATAGTGACACTCCCGATGCCGTTTAACTTCAAGTTAGCCCCCATCTGCATGGGGGTGAGAAGGCGTGAAAAATAAGATGTCCAAAATGACCGACATTAAAATGTCAAAAATATGTAAAAATAATTGAAAATGACCAATATCAGTGTGGAATCCATAATGTTCGGGGTCGCTAAGCTGATTGGTGACAGATGTCCATCAGAATGATGGATAAGGAAGAAAACTTCATGGCTCCCATAAGACATACTAGGGGGGTTGGGGTCCCAGTAGAACCTCCCATTGGTGTAGGCTGGGCAGAACTTTAACAATGGGAGCCTGTTCTGAGTCTTCTACTGGATGGATTTGGATGAAATCACATCACGATTTAGGAGGGACTGTAACCTGGAAAATATTTGCTGAAACTTGTTATTTATATTAAATATTGCAAGGATAAAATGACATGTTTGTTTTATATGATCATTGAATTTACTATAGTGACTGACTAAAAATCCCCAAACATTTGACTGTAGTTAATAAATTTCACATTTCAAACCTGTTACAACTATTTCTCTACAGGCAGCAATTCTTCACAGTAAACTTTAATGAAACACACAGTTACTGAAGCAAAGTTTATCCTGGTCATCAATCACCCCTTCAAAATGATAGAACTGCTTTGACCCAGAGTCACCCTTATGGACTTTAGCTGGTAAACATTTTCTAATGACCTTAGAGACTGCAACTTTAGAGTCTAAAAAGACTCACAAAGCTAAAAGCTGGAAATAACTGTGGACATATTAACCACTGAGTGAAATACACAAATACTTTCACTGACTGAACTATCAGTGCTCTGGTACCTTTGCACACCTTAAGGAGTGTTTTAGTTATTTATTTTGTACGACAATAACTTATAAATGAGCAATACACTGAAAGGTTTTGTTGCATTTTGCCACAGTAATATAACAATATAAACTATATTAAATTATACATTTTATATCACACTTTAAAGTTACTTAATTCTGTCTCTTAAGGTCAAATTATCCCACTTGCTACTTATTTGGTGGAGATTGAGGAATACCTTCTTCAAAGCATACAGCCTAATGAAGTGCATTGATGATACTCTAGCATCTTGATCTGTCTTGAGCATGCCCAGAACAGCAGAGTACCATATTGTAGTAGTCTAGATGGGCTGGATCCAGACTTAAGTAAGTGCTAGAAATTAGTTACTCCTGGGCTAAACCATGTTGATTGCAGGGGAGTCATATTTCATCGGTTGCAAACAGTATTAGAGGTGAGAGGTGATGTTTCCTATCCCAAGTCTAAACAACAGTGTAATAGTAAAGCTGGTCAGTATCTGTGTGCAAAAAGCAATTCAAAGATATATCCCTGCATGCAAAGAATACAATTAACTTGA
>WWET01000007.1:2102542-2113829 GCA_011038615.1 Limnodynastes dumerilii
AGTTACTCCTGGGCTAAACCATGATGGTTGCAGGGGAGTCATATTTCATCTGTTGCAAACAGTATTAGAGTTGAGAGGTGATGTTTCCTATCCCAAGTCTAAATAACAGTGTGATAGTAAAGCTGGTCAGTTTCTGTGTGCAGTAAGCAATTCAAAGATATATCCCTGCATGCAAGAACACAATTAACTTGTCTCCCCCTGCAATCAACATGGTTTAGCCCAGGAGTAACTAATTTCAAGCACTTACTTAAGTCTGGATCCAGCCCGGTATGCTGAAATGACACAGTCGGGGTGTATCTAGGAGTCCAGGCACCCGTGATGAAGTAAGTGATTGCAGCCCCAGACAAGGTAAGGAATAGAGTCTGGAATCTGAGCCCTGCACTCACTACCCCGCTTCTTAACTTTTGTAACACTACATAATACATGCCATATTATTAAAAGAAAAAAAGACCATTTAAATGCATGACCTATACTTTTTATACTTTTTTTTTTGGATTGGGAAGGATTAAATTGAATAATTTTAAGATATTAAACGGCATATTTTCTAGGACACATTCCAAGCAAACAATGTTAATGGTATAAAGGTTAAAAATGGCAAAACTGAAAATGCATACAAACAACCATTAAGCTTTAGCTGAATAGTAAGATTTGTTACAGGTAAATGAAAAGTGCTTTATTAAAAGTTATAACATTCTGTAAAAGTTTTGAAAGGGTGATCTCTTTTGACATTTATTACAAAATCGCAATTTATCTATTCTGAATTGTAAAGACTATTCAAAACACATATAAAAGGGTTCTCAAGAGAAAATAACTAGCACAAAATGGAATGTAGCATATAGACTCTGCCCTTTTATATACAGTATTAAGGATGTGCTGAAACATATCAGATTTAGTTACCTAATACAGCAGTGATAACCATTACTAACAAAAAGGAATAACACAGGTCACAACAAGTTTTAAGAACATGGTAGAAAATGGATTTGTTAAAAATTCGGATTATTGTTACCTATACACTAAAACAGTAGTAAGTAAGGGCCGCATTCACAGATCCATTTATAGCGGATTGCGTGCATATTTTTAGGAGTGGATTAACTGCATATGTGTAGTAACTTTTTCCACGCACATTGCGTAGTATTTACGCACGTACTGTAAGTACTTTCGGCACAGACTTGTGAATCGCACTTAGGGACATACATACGGATGAGCGTGGTTTTTATCCGTAGAAGTTACGTGAAAGTGGGTGGGGCGGAAGCATTTAAATGGGCATATGATGATGAAGTTAGATAAATACGCACGTATGTTAGTAACATATGCGCGTAAGTACACACGTAAAGTTAAGGGTGCACTATGGAGGCGGAAATCACAGAGAACCTGTCCAGCCGAGGGGAGTGTTATGGGGGTTACCTTGCTATGTGCATGTGTAAAAACGCGCACGTAGTCAATACGGATCTCTGAATCCGGTCCTAACTGATTATGTCCTAGATTTCTCTCATAGCTGCTTATAGTATTGTCTCTATTTCCAACTAAAGCTAAAGTGCTCTTAAACAATAAAATATCAGGCAGATGAGATACTGTATTATCATTTTAAACCGTGCTAATACATTTTTGAAAGTCAAACAGCATTAAACAAGGGCAGGGTCACTTAAGTAACCTTTCTGAATTGCACAGTACTTGGATCAAAATAAGTATATGCTGTATATTTTTATTACTTCATTAACTTTATTCAATGTCCAAAAACAGTTTTAAAAACATCAAGAATGATAGGATAGTAATTTGTTAGTTTAATGTTTCAGCTTTTATGATTAAGCTGTCAGAGGTGGGGGAATTAATTAAATGATGTTTTGGAACTGCTAGACAAGAGCATTTTTTATTAGTTAACTACTCTACAGCACAGTTGCTAAAAGGATGGAATAATAAGTGTGCCAGAAAGTGGACAGGCCATATTCTTTATGGGTAGTGGGAGGTATGCTAATTGCACAGTAAGGGATGGGATCACTGGGCATTTTTATTGGGCCAGTGTATAAGTAGGCCGGTAGGATCCTGGGTAAGTCCGCAATTAGGGTCCTGGGTTAGTCCGTATGTGCGAAGGGAGTAGTCTACACTCACACGTATGAAATTTAGGATCACACAGCAATCCGCTAACAGACCTCCATAGCCTCTGTGAATAGAGTTACCATGACAGTAGCAGCAGACTTTTGGATTGGGTCCCAAATTTTTTTAATCTCTGCAAATCCCAGTACAAAATGCTCACTGTTCCAATAAAATCAGGCTAACTGTGCATGAGAGGTCAGAGGTGCCAGCAAGGCATTCAATACCCAGAAAGTGATAAGCCTAGGATGTTAGCAGCTAAGTTTCCTGAGATTTGAGTTCTAATCATGTGGAAAGGATGGACTGGGAAACCTTTATCACCTAGGTAACATTTGGATTAACCTGAATCCATTCATCATTAGGATAGTACATCTTGTAAATGTTATTACTAGATTTTAGGAAGACAATATTAAAAAAAGGAAACTAAAGGGATATACATTTCAATATAAATTGATGAAACGTGTTTTGTGAATAATATAAATACCGACTAGTGTGCAATGTTCTTGTCTTTGTATGCCCATATGGTATAAAATCTAGCAAGTGACTAGATTCTTCTAAATAGAAACCCCTTAATAAGTTTAATCAAGGTTTTTGTAATAATGTGTTTTTATTTCATAAGTATTTTAGAAATTATCTGAAACTTTTGTTTAAAATGCAATAACATCTCCATTTACTTTCTTCCGCAATTTTCTCAAACTCAAACCATTTTCCGCAAAAATAATAAACCAAAAAAGGTTTCTACAGCTAACGCTATTAGAGATCCTAAAGTAAGTATAACAGGGGAATTACCATCTGCAAGATCACAACCTACTTACGATATCGTACCAGCTGGCGTACGTATCAGAATTACATATGCCAGTGGATACGATAAAGGGGTGTTAACCCTATTTTACGATGGTCGTATCTTCGCCATAGAGGCGAAGATAGCCACGTAAAATAGGGTTAGGAGAAGCCCCGTTACGATTAGGTATGTGGCCTTAAGGCTGCATATTTGATCGTAATAGTTAAGGTAGGAATCTGGACACGTAAGTATCCTACCGACAGCGGGGAGTGCACGGGGTGTGCACTCCTCACTACAATGCCACCCGTACTGACCTCGGATGGCCATAAGGCACCCGTAGGTCAGGATCCGGGCCATGGTGCCATGTGTTCAAAATATGGAAGAAAAATATAGATCAAGGTTTAATGTAATTTAATGCATTACCAAAAATCACAAAACCAGATTTCAGTGTTATATTTAATTGGTACTCTCCAGGGACACACTGAGAAATATGTTACTTTTTATGGCATCAGCTGGTTTTCTACTACTGTTATATGAACATGTGAAAATTATTAATTAACTTGTGTGATATTTGCAGTAGGCAAGCAGTGCGCGATCTGTGTGTGAGATTGCACTGCAGTATTACAGGCACACTTTAAGAAATGTCAGACTTGGGACCATAATATTGGAAGTTATGGTTATAATAGAATAACGTCACTTATTAAATAGAATTCTAATAAATCCAATGTAACATTGTCTTTACAAGCACCTTCAATCTGGTTCCTGTAGGTTAATTATGTTACTGTTCATGTGTTTATTTGTTGAGGAACAGTCATTCACATTCATTCAAGAACATAAACCCAAAAGTGCTTCACCAAGAAACAAGAATAAGAAAGAATAAAGAAAAAACAAAAATACCTAACATGTCTGATGATTATCAGGCGGGTCCATTATGCTCTTCTTTAGAGCAGCAGCAGGAGCCTTCTGTACCAGCAATTGTGACAGCCAGGGACAGTTAAACACAAATGACTGTTAATGGAGAGATCAATCCTCAAAACAGTTAGATGAGAAGGGCTGCTCCCAATGGAAATAAAAGAAAGAGTGCTGTCAGGACAAGCGGGCGCAGTGCAGGAGAAGTCACTGATCACTGATAGAAGAGAACATGGTCCTTAATCATTTTTAAGGAGCTCAAAGTATTTGCCATTTAGTCATCGTGGCCCGTATTCAGCTATTTTCACTTCCGCGCATGCGCAGTAATTTTTTAACATAATCTATATATCTTTTTCTTACTTAGATTGCGTAAATGCGTCCTTTCAGACTGCATTTACGCAATCTACATAAGGAAAAGATATGTAGACTACGGTAAAAAATTATTACGCATACGCAGTAGAAGAAATCGCTAAACACCGGACGTATATGTTATACATCCGGTACTCTGAATACGGGCCCTTAACCAGTGGAAGAACCTCCACATGCTTTGCTGTTCACACCATAATTCATATAAGTTAGTGTTATGCATCTGTTTCTCTTTCAGGGTATGAGAAAAATTCACTTTACTTTTACACAAACCGTAGGTCAATATGACGTGCAAACTATAACATCAGTTGTGTTGGGTAGTTCCAAATCACTCATATATAATTGATGTGGAAGGTGAGATTATGACATGGTGGAATATCTGTGCAGCTACATTGTTTATTTAAATCTCTAACCCATCAGCACTATGATAAAAGTACTGATGGTTTTCTGGGGTGGGCACCCATGACACCCTAGGGAGTAAACAAATATGGGACAATTTTAGAAAGAAACTGTGTAGTTTGTGTTAGCTTGGTAACATACCAGGACACACCTAATGCTAGGCCAGTTTTTATGACAAATAAAGAAAACACCTAATAGTAATATTTCCTTTAGTTCTGGAATTGTAGTGGAGTTTGAAGCCTGAGACTACCCACAGATACACCCAGTTACTTACCTAGCAGGTATGTGTGCTAGCGGGAGGGGAGAGTGCAAACTGGAACAGACCAAGGGCCAGATTTACTATGCTGCGGAAAAAGGAAAAGGGCAAAGGTTGCCCATAGCAACCAATCTGATTCTAGCAATCACTTTCCTTTAAGATACTAGAAAATGTCAGCTAGAATATGATTAGTTGCTATGGGCAGCATCTCCACCTTTCCTTTCCCACAGTTTAGTAAATCTACTTCCAGGTGTTTGTTCTGCACATGTGATTATGCTGTGCATGCACAGGATAAAGGGGGCCCTATTTAAGACCACTATTTTATTTATACATAAAAAGTAATGAAATTGATAGAAATATTCATTTAACAAATGGGAAAAGAAAAAAAAAGTTCATTTACATTATCATAATTAAGCAGTAATAAAATTATTATTCTCCTATTTTAATTTTAAATAACTACTGTAGCAAACACATTTCTTCATTTTACCCTCATTTTCATTTCAAAATCCCAAATGTGGTTCTGTTTATGCATTCAGCTTTCCTATTATTTCTGCTTTCTTCTAACCATTCTGTTCTCTACAAAGAGTAGTTTAATAATAAGTAAATATATTCAGAATCCAGTGTCCCTAATCAAAACCTGGATATCTGAGGTGAATAAGAACTCTTACTATTGTGCCAATAAACTGTATCTAATGAAGGACATTTTAGAGAGTTTCACAAATCTTTTAATGCATGTTTAATATTGTTTGTGGTCCTCAAAATCTCTTAGTAACAAGCAATGATATAAGAAGATTTTACAGGTAAATGAATCTAAGCCTGACATTTAAATGATTTGAATAAGTAATATACAAAGGGAATAAAAGGTCATAGTATAATTCCATGTTCAGGTTATCTAATTTGACTAGCTAAAATAGTAACATAATTAAAACATGCAAACAGGTCAGTCAAACAGGAGTGTTTAAAAGTGGTATTCGCATTAAATGCAATGTACAGTAATAACATTGATCTAATACAGGAAAGAGAATTTGAAGAGAATTAATTATGTTGAATGTTGAAGAGAATTAATTATACTTTGAGACTATATTTGTCTCTCTAAAAAAGCATTCAAAAGTTACTCAATGCAACAAACATTAAATGTTTGAAAGTATATTACATGACATACAAAAATAACTAATGTTGCTTATAACAATAAAAAAAAGCTATATAAATTAAGTTTTGTTTTGCTCTCTAAAATAGTAAAACCATTATTTTTAATAATTATATACTTAATGGATTTTGATCCTACATAGTATTTGTTACAACAGCAGATTTACACTTACATATAGTGAATATAATCAAGATTTTAAGAACATACTGCCCCATGACTCATCTGTTTCTGGTTTCTTCTAATGCAGGAACTGCTTAGTCAGCTGTTCTACACATGTGCAGATAAAGAAGGGGGAAGGGGAGTATATAATGTTCTTGTTATGTTTTATATTTGTTTTGTTTCCACTATTTTGTTGGCACTGTTGGGCATTGCAGCTGAATTCTTTGTAAATCCCTTCAAACATTGATAACCAGCAACTGGGCCAATGAAGCATGTGTTTTATTTTTTCTTCTTTCATTAATTATATTGGAAAGATTATAATTCACCAACAAGGTATACAAGAGATAACACTGCATACTTTTCAGACATAGTGTTTGCACAAATACATCTAATGTCAAAAATATCAAACAATAATTAAATCTAAATGAGACAATACATAAAAAATTTGTGTAACCCAATTTTTATTTTACATAGAAGAGGGGAGGTAAGACAAAAGAAGGAAGAGTAGAACATTTGTGTTCAGCCATCCAAGGAGATAAAGGGGTAGAAGAAAGAATAAAATGAAGATGGGGAAGTAAGTTGAAGAGAGGAACGAAAAAAAGAAAAGAAGAATGTCAATCAAGTCTGTCCTGGATAGGAAAAAAAGGATTCAAAATAGGAGGCCAACAGTTCCCAAATTTTACAAAAAGAGTTTTTTGTATTGTTTAAGATGCATGTCATGAATTCCATTTTGTATACATAAGACCTACTTTGCAGGTGGTTATGTAATATTTATCATGATAGTTCTTGATAAGAGTGTGAAATCAAAATATGTAAAAAAAATAAATAAAATAAAAATTTGAGATGACATAAGATCTTTACTATCCAAAGTTGTAATAATTAAACGAAAAATCAGTTTTTCTGTGTAAAGTAATTTTATTTAGTATGTAGATCATATAGAAGCCAGTATAAGAAAGGCATTTTGGAGCATTGAGAACAGTGAAGTAAAATTGATGTAGAAACCAATATTTAAATTGCGTTCAATGATTTTCATCAATTTATAAGTTAATATAGAGAAGGTGCTAGCAAGGTATAGGGAGGTCACACAGATATATATGTAAATAAAAGTCAGAGAATTTGTTACATACATCTGCAAATATATGATAAGCCACAAGCCACTTACAAGGCTACTGTGTTTGGTGGTCCTAACTCTAAAACAATCAGAGCCCCAACTTTGGGTCATATATCATGTATTTTTAAATTGAGAGCTCACCCCCGGCAGAGNTTTTTCATTATGCATCTTTATTATTATCTATGAAATATAAATATAAGTTCAACTGGTTTAATTCACTTTAAAATGGTGTCTTTTTTATTTTGCTGATATATCTATTATACTGCAAATCCTGAAAATCACACTTTAATGGTGGGTCGTTACTTATAGGCCACTGCTGTAGGTTTTGTCCCCCAAGCTAAAATTTGCCTGTCAGCCCCTGAACAAAGCTAAGATTTTGTCAAAAATTTGCAAATCAATGTTCAAAAGGGTTATAGGCCTATTTAGTGTATAATGTCTGATCAGCATGTGTTTTCTTACTCTAAAATATAAACACCTAAATTGGAAAGCTTTATAGCCTAGAATGATTAAGCATACATTTTTGTTTCTTTTACCAAACAAAATATTAGTGTAAAATGTTTTTAGTGTTTAATTGAATATGTCTATGTGTTAAACCTATTTCCAGAGATCTCATCTGTCTTAAGGATCTATTTATAGAAAAGTGGCAGAACCATTTGTTGTGGTTATCCATGGACCATCCAAGAGTTCAATCAAGTACTGGCCATTGGAAATTTCCATTAACTATGACCTAATATTTTAATGATAAAATAGGGATCAACAAACTGTTAATACCAATTGGATGCACACTGAAAGGTCCTGAGAACAAATAGGAAAAAACACAAGCATGCATAGTGACAAATTTGCCAAGCCAACCCCCATAATTCCATTAAACCAATAACAAAGTAGCCACTCACAAGGTTATAATAAATATCTACTTTAAATATCTTAAATATATTTTGCAAACACAAAAAGACAAACTAGATAGAAGACTTGTTTACAGTATGTAATTTCCAAAAGTCTATCACTAAGATCAATGCCTATAGAACTGAAAGACTCCCTAATTGAGTTTATGAACAAACACTTAACACCGTAATTCATATTACTCCATATAATAAATATAACACTGGAAACTGACTGGCATAACCAAATATATTAAGTCCTTATTACAATATATTATAAATACTCATTAATATTACTTAAAAAAACAATTAATAGGTTTTTAAATGTGTATACTTGTGTTTCTTCAATGTTTAAAACAATTCAAATCAGAATTTAGAAAAAACATTGGGGCAGAACCAGAGGTCTGCAAGTACAATTGCGTAGGTGGGAGTGCACGCCCCCTTCACTCCCCACTCTCGGTAGTAAATCTGGACACTTACGTGTCTAGATTCCTTCCTTAAATATTACGACTAGGGGCCAGATTCACACTACTGGAGGTATTGCATATACGTCCGGAGTTTTACCAATATTTGAGACTGCGCATGCGTAGTATCTTTTTACGTAATCTATTTATCTTTTCGTTATGTAGATTGCATATATGCTGTCTTTAAGACCGCATATATGCAATCTACGTAACAAAAAGATACGTAGATTACGTAAAAAAGATACTACGCATGCGCAGTCTCAAATATCAGTAAACTCCAGACGCATATGTAATACATCCGGTAGTGTGAATCCGGCCCTAGGTCTGTGGCCTTATGACTGCAGACATAGTCGTAACAGGGCTTCCCCCCACACCCCGTAGACTTCATTTAAATGGCTATCCCCACCTATATGGCCTATATGGCGGAGATTGAGCCATCGTAAGGGAAGGGTCTGCCCCTTCCCCGTAAGTACTGTCATGCGATTATCTGCCATGCATATGCGCAGATGTAACCTGACAGTGAATTTATGCAAAGGGTTTTCGTAAATACACTGTTTACACACTTCAGGGTCTATCCTATTGTCTGTAAGTGTTATGAGCATATGAGTAAGTAACATTTCCAACTCTGGGATATGTTACGGTGACACTAACAACCAGGGTGAAGAGTCTAACTAGGAGCCTGGTCTTCACTGGAGCCCCTGATATTGGGGATAGTCTGGACTGTTTGCTCCTAGCAGGTCTTGGCCCCCAGCGTTGGTAACTGTGAACTTGCAAGGAGATACAAACTGCAATAGACATATCATTTTATGGAAGACACCAGCCTATTGTCAGATGGAATGTACACGAACACAGGGGTGCATCGGTAAGTGGAAGATGGAAAACACACACTATACAAATAGAATGTACAAAGGTGTGAGATGGAGTATACACGTCTAAGGTAAAAGGCAGGTGAATATGGAGCGCACACAAGGGTGACAGAGAACATTCATTAATGCACAGGGGAACACCAGACAAACAGGGGCAATCTCTCACACTAGCGTTAACACAAACAGAACCAGAGCAGGAATGGGAGAAAGGTCCAGAGAGAAGGCAAGATGTACAACACCAGGAGATATCAGGAGAAAAAGGGAAACCACTCAGAACTCACAAGAACTTATAAACCCCCCTTATGTTCATTTGTACAAGCGCACCCTTACAATCTTTTTTTACCCCCAGTGACTTGTGCAGTTCTTGGCTTTTGTTTTGTCAGCCTCTAGTCTTGTTAGGTCTTGCATTTCTGGGGGTCTCTGTGTCCGTTCCCTGGCCTGTCTGCATGTTACCTTTTTGCTCTGTTCCTTATCCTACTGGGTGCTTGTCCTTACTACTAAAGGCTCCAGTGAACACCAGGCCCCAGTACACCCTAATGTGTGGTTAAACTGGGTAATGTAATAACGAAAAACAATGGCAGAAAAGGCTGATATGAGTAAAATCATTCTTGTTAACAGCTAAACTTCTGAGGAACTAAAAGATGTTAAGATTACTATAGATTGTATTGCTAATGAATAATTAAGACCCTACGTAAACAAAAATCTCTTGTCATATTGGAAGTGGTCTATATTAGCTGTTTATAGAGTTCTTATACATGGCTAAACTGATAACAGCACTGGATCATCTCATTAGTTATTCAATACTTGCCCTCTTATGAGCATCTCCACTATGAGTTCTCCATGTGATAAAAATTAGAATCTCATAATTATTGGTATACACTTGAGTTTAACTTAGTGAATTAATATATATGTGTGTTTAAAAAACATTGTAACCAACTTGAACTGGCTATTAATAGATAAACAATTACGTTAGCTTGGCGCGCATCTGCCATTAACAACATTACTGCTTAATTACCCACAACTCTAGTGACTTTTGTTGCAATATTTCAATGTAAATAAAATCTATAGGGCTGATCTATTTATTATCTTGAATGTGTGCCAGTATCCTTGTGACTACTAGTGTGATTGTTTTTATCATGGAAGTACCGTAATGAAGTTACTGTAAAGCCGTAAATAAGAGTTAAATTATTAACTTTATATATGTCAAACTATTGATAAGAAACTACTACAGAAGCACAGAAAATAATATTACTATACAGCTATACAGCTTTTATTTCAGTTTCAACCAAGATCTATATTTAAATATAATAATGTCATTCCCCTCTTTATAAACCAAAATCGAAGAAACCTGAGTGGTTAATTGCTTATTTTCCTTAATTGTGTACATTACTAGGTAATTATAAAGCCAAGTTTCCTTAATCTATGAGCATTTTTCTTTAATTGGTAAGTTAAACTTTGCAAGCTAATTAATTGCTTACATATAAATTAAGTAGCAATTAGCAATTACATAAGAAAATCTACCTGATGCTTAGGAGATCTATTTTTTCCATTTCCTTCATTAATAGGGAGACATCTCACCATCTGGAAAGCCTATTTTCAGGCAGGTGCTACCTTCTGTTAAATACTTTCAGGCAAAACGCTTTAGAGGAGTTGAGTTAAATCTTTAATCTTAATTGTATATGGCTAGCTAAAAAAGTGTTACATGACACAGCTGCCAAGTTTACATGTACCTTTCCAGAGTATGCAGGTAACTCATAGTAAATAAAGCTTATAGAATACTAGTTGCCATAAGTATTCACAATTAAACAATATATTGTTCACTGTGTGTGTGTGTGTGTGTGTGTGTGTGTGTGTGTGTGTGTG
>WWET01000007.1:2114286-2136774 GCA_011038615.1 Limnodynastes dumerilii
TGTCCTGAGAGGGCATGCTGGTGCTAGTAATACTACAAGCACCAAAATGCCCATGGCCCCTGGAGAACCACAAGTGCCAGCATGCCCTGCCAGCCACTGCCCGTTGCGTGATTAACATGTCCTTATTCAAAAAATAAACATTATAGCGCTGTCACTAAATTTTATAAAATTTGCCCAAAAGTACATTATTAAAAAATAAAAAAAACATACTTACCTGCTCTGATTGGGGTCCGGTCTTTTTAATCCGGGGGTGTCCTTTGCAAAAAGAAAAAACACTTTGGCAACGACGCAAACTATGTCCTGCAAGCAGGCGCTAATGACATTTTCACTGACCTTGGGTCATATTTATACCCTTTGGACAGTGTCAGAATTCTCAGTCTCACGATAATTCAGTGCTTGTTAAGCTGCCACCGGACTTCTGTGCACGCAGTATTTAAATGAGAAAACTCTGTTTTCACCGTTTAAATTTGCCTACCCTTGCAGTTCAACATGGTTTTGCTTAGGTCTACACTTGCCCCTTTTTTGCTCTTACTCTCAAACTCTAAATTAGCCTCAAGGTTTATAGGTAAGAGTTCAAGTACAATTGGTTGCTCATCACAGCTTCATACAAAACACTGCATTAACACTAAAATAATACTTCTTTATTATCCATATATGGGGCAACCATGTTGTTGGCCACCATTGGTTCTAGAACCATAAGAATGCTACAAGAATGTTGCTTTGATCATTTTTTTTAATCTACACTAATATTTTCTGATTTGTACCTAATCTGTTTTGAACACAGAGCAAAAAAACAGTGCACAGGCATCATAAAGGACCGGATCCACCCCCGCATGTTTTCCATACATATGGGGGCTGCTCAATTCTGCATGAGAGAGGGGAGTGAACTCCCCCATCGCTCCCTTCTCTCATTCATAAAAAATGTGACTTAATCTGTCAAGTCACACTTGTGGATCAGCAGCCCTTCCGACCGATGATCTGTGCGTGAATGGGAAAAACCTCCCACATTGGTAGGCGGAGGGGAAGCACAGCCCCTTTACACTTAAAGTCCATTGTATAGAACCTAGTTACGCTTTTTGTGTGTGTAAGTGGGCTCACATACATAGTTGTAGATCTGGTTCAAAGTGCTGATATTACTTTAGAAATCAGCTCTTGGGGATTAGCCTTCTACGGATAAACTGTTTTTCTGCAAGCGGTAAGTTCCTCAACAAATATACAAAAACAACCTTAAGTCTGGATCAGGCCCAATGTGTGTTGACCATTTCGGTTATAATCCCTGTATTGTTATTTTTTTATGTTATTTTTTTGCACCAGTTTTATGTGACCTCTTCACCACATTAAATTAAATAGACTCTATTAATTAGTTCTAATAGGTTGAATCAGATTCCATCTTTTTAATGATTGAAACTGGTTTAAATGTACTAAGGGAGCACGGTTTGCATTGCTTCTTACAGCACTGGAGTTAACCGTTTATATGGCTTGTTACAGTTAGGATTTTCTTCAGATCTGTATGGGCTTTTTACAGGTGCTCCATTGTCTCTCCATACTTTAAAAACATACTGTAATTTTAAATAATATTTAATAAAATGGACTTTATTTTACAGTATGTATGAGTATTTTTGTGTGTTAAGAAATTTTGACTACTTCAATACAGTTCATGTGAATGAATAATATTTTCAGTAGAGCACCCTGTAATATAGTAGCATTAAATATATATTTTATATAAATTTGAAAGTATGTCAAGTATGATTTATTGTCATTTTAAAATGCAATAGTAATGACTGAATTTAAGTAAACTCTATAATAGATATTATACAGCAATATATATTTCTAACCATAATGGTGTCAGAAGTTTCAAAGCAACCTTATACATTTCTTCCAAAATGTAATGATTGCAAGTTATAAACTACTGCTTTTCTGTCTAATGTTAGATAAGGAAGTAATGGACCAGTAGACAGTAGACAAAAATGAAAGATATGCTACAGGTAAGAAGCAGTAACAAGCATGGGAGAACATTGACAGAAAAAATGAAAAAGAAAATGAGACAAAAATGGTAGCAAGATTGAAAATGACTAATGTTGCTGATTTTTATGTATGATATATTTTCATATATAGTAAACTGATAATACACTATACTGCAGTGAAAAGTAAATGACCAGTTAGATAACTTTTTTGTGCAAAAACAATGTATTTCTAAATTAACTGACAAATTATTGATAGAGTTAGATATATTGGAGGAAATAAGGTTATAATAAAATATATTCCTATGCCATGATCAAGTAAACTTCTGGCTTGTAGTTGATCCCTTATATCTGAGTGCACTATACCTTCCAATTGATATTTTGGAGTAAAATCAGTAAGCACAACATAACTTACTTTGAAGAATTAAGGTGAAGAATAATTCTCTCATTTAGGTAAACTTGTGTATCTACACATATCATTAAGCAATTTGAATGCACACCACCAACAATCAAGGCATTTGGCAATTAGGATCAAGTGCCAATGCTCTTTCATTTTGGCCTAGGTAAAGAATAAAATTAACTCCCACACAG
Source organism: Limnodynastes dumerilii (assembly GCA_011038615.1). Classification (NCBI taxonomy): domain Eukaryota; kingdom Metazoa; phylum Chordata; class Amphibia; order Anura; family Limnodynastidae; genus Limnodynastes; species Limnodynastes dumerilii. Next base: position 2,116,839 of record WWET01000007.1, read on the forward strand.
CTGTAGACAGTGGTGAATTTCCCATTGTCTAGGGCACGCATGTCTGATGAAGATGGAATACATTTTACTGGGCCCTGACCTTGCAAAGCGTATTGATGCATGTATCCTTGGTTTACAGCAGTTCCCTAACAGTATCCAGCGGTAGACTCTAGTTTCATCATGAAGTATCTGTGATCTCCCAGAAGAACATTACTTGTTACATAATGATGTGCTGTGATGCCATCCATTTGTGTAGTGTCTGAGCACCGAAAGCTCCGTGGTCTGAAAAGTAAAAAAAAAAAATAGTCTCCCACTCCTTTCCCTAATTCTAGCCCTAACCTTCCCCTCTCACTAACCCTAACCCTCCCTTCCTGGCAGTCTGACCCTAACCCTCCCTCCCCTGCAGCCTGACCCCTAATCCTCCCTACCCCACATAGAAAGTGAAGTGTGCCGAACGGTATACTCACCCATTCATTAAAAAAAGTCTGAATGGGTAAGTATTCGAAAAAGGGACATCTGAAAAGGAACTTTCGGATGTCGCTTTTTCAGAAAATAGATTTTCTTAGCAGAGAGTGTAACTGATTTCAATGGATACAGTTGTGCAAAATTATGCTGTAGATTACTTCTCTAGCTTTTCCCTTCTGCACATTGTAAATTACTATTAATTAGCTCACTTTGTACAAAATAAAGGATTACAGTGATGCTCATTTATACCTTTCCAAAAAGCAGAGAAAATTCCACCATATATGGTAGGAAACTGCATGCATGGCAGGCACACCTCTGTGTTAAAAAAATGACATTTATATAATAAAAATAAAAACAGATTAGGCTTTAAAACGATACTCTGAGCATATGTTAGGCACAGATGCAGTGCCATTAATTATCACATTTCAGATAAATGGGGAAAAAAACAATCATTTTGAAATTAATTTCAAATGAAATAAAAACAAACCATGTTTCTGACTACAGAGATTTTTAAAGCCAAATGCAACAGTGTTACTTTTGGTTGCACTGAATAAAACTGCCCAAGGCCATTATGCTAATGCTGAATAATTATGGTGTCAGTGATTTTTGCAGTTCTTATATAAATTAGTAATTATACTTAATATGATATTACATTTTCAAGTCATACATATGAAAAAAAATAAGCTTGTGGTAATTTAAATTTTTAATTCAATTAGGTTTGTTTTACATGTTAAAATTTGATCCATCACAAATGAGATGAAACAGATAGAATCTGCAAAATGGATTGTTCTGCATCTCTTAATCCACATTAGGTATTTTTATCAGGAAATATTCCAACACATGGACTTAGTTGTATATTAATTATGACCACTCCAAGTATCACTAGGAAAGCTGATTGTTTAGGTAAAAATCTTTTCCCCACCTTTCTTTATTTTTTTCTTAATACTTGATTGTCTTATAAATATTTATCCATTGTTGACATTGAATGTAAATCGGATATTTAAATATATTGGAGCTGATCCAGTGTCAGGAAAAACTATTTAAAAAGGTGTAAATCTAAACGCAGACAAACCATGTGTTATGTGAGAGTTGCAAATTTATTTAGGTTTTTTAAATACAGGGAAAATACTGTCTTATTTTCCATAATTTACACAAATACTAAACAGGTTTTATTTACTCTAATTTAGAATTGAGCTGCAAAACATGATCTCTTAACTGAATTTGTTTTCACATTTTAAGTCAGGTCACCTCACTTGCAGATCAACAGGGGTTATACCAAGGTGCAGATGTACTCCTTTCTTTGCTGTTACTGTTACTTCCAACTCTGGAACTTCCAACTCCACTATGTCTTCCATCCTAATTGTGTCATTTTTCATAGATTTTCTATAAAATCTGGCTATAAAAATGACACCAACATCCTATTCTCTATGAAGAGGCAGAAATACCATCTTAATGTGTCAAATAGTTTCTGAGATATAGCCCCTCCAGACCCCCCTCTTACAGAAAGTCAATGACAGAATGCTGTTTATTAGTGTCAACCTTAATTTAAGGATACAACTGTGCCTTACCATTTTAATGTAAGACCACATCTTAAATTGAGTATGAGTTTTCTTATAGGTGTTAAAAAAGACCACCTTCTGGTTAAATTCTGTTATTGCATGTTCAACAAAACCCTGTTGGCTTTCAACACCAGTAGAGGATTTTATTATTGGATATATCTGTATAAAATAATAAGCGATTAGCAGCTGATACCTCAACACACAGCAGCCACACACAAACTTGAAATAAAAACGCTGACAACTTTGATTGGCTTTTAAAAGGGGACATAGGTTTATTGAATATAAATCAAATTGGTGGAATTTATGAATGACTAAAAATTTAGGGTTGAGCAAGGTGGCAAATAGCAGGTAGGTGTCACCTCAGGAACTTAAAGCAACAACTTGAAGTCACCGATAAAGGCGCCCCCACCACCCCCCAGTACCCCCCGGCTCCACCACTTCAAACATGCACACCTCACCTGATGGAGGAGGTAGACCAGGCCCTGTCTTGGGAGAGGCGACCAAGCATTAACTCGAAGCCTCTCATAACAGATATTTTCACAGCATTCTTTTTTCACTGCGCCAAACAAAACATGGTGACACACCACCTCTACTGCCCAACCTATGCCCCATCTGTGAAAGGAATAAATACATGTTAGAAATACATCCTAAACAAGGGAGGGAGGGAGGGCAATGATTTTCAAAAGAGGAGGAGGGCAACACCACACAAACCAATATATAAAGTAGGTCACCTGACCTAAACCTCACCCCACCATTGAACCAATCAAAACATCAACACAATTACCAATTTCCAGAACAATCCTAATAATAAATGCCTGCTGTATGTTAAGGCCCAGCTGGTAGCTTATGTTTCCTCACACTTAATCAGTGCTCGGTTTTCCCTTCTCTGCCTGTACTGCTCTAGTTGCAATGATTTTGTATAGTTTAACATTGTTTATTTGTTAAACATGAAGCTTTTAATATAAAGTGTGCACATGCATATATTAACATGGTTACAATTAATTAAACATTATAATCACATTTTTTGTCTTCTATTTTGTCAAAGTGTTAGCTTTACTCGTTCATATGAAATTCCAGAAGAAACATGCTATGCTGATTGAGAAGGGAGAAGACTTAAAAGAGAACATTGTTCAGTATGATGACGAAGGAGGAGGAGAAGAGGATACAGAAGCTTTTGACATGATAGGGCTCAGACATCACACAGTGATGAGAGAACATAAGAAAAAACGAACTATCAGAACCGATATACAAAGTATGTATAGACTGTCGTTGGGACTAGGTCCAGATGTTGCTATTTTTAAAGAATTCCTTTCTGAAAAATTAGAAGAAGCAAATACAGATCCAAGCGTTTATCCACCAGACTCTCTTCACAGCTATGCCTTTGAAGGAACAGGTTCAACATCTGGGTCTCTTAGCTCCATTGCATCAAGTGATTTGAATGCTGACTCTTACTTCTAAAAACAAACTATCAAATTTATGCAAATTGAAAAAAAAATTGTTGACAATAGAACATTGTTTTTTTGAAAGTACAAACTATTGTTCACATTGTTTAACTTGAGAAAGCATGTTGTTTGCATTGTAAAAAGGTTATTTATTACCTGAACTTACTTAATATTATTTTTTTTTTTTTTAAATCAGGTATTTTTTATTGAACATTTCTTTTGTTTTACATAAAGAGTACAATAAAAACCCCAAAAAACCACATAAACCATACAAACAGAAAGCATCCAAACAAAAGTGCACGTTAAGCGAAACATGTCCTGCACTATATGTCATATACAGTAGATGTAATATACAATGTTACCAATCTTATACAATGTGCAGCTGTAGAGTGGGGTGAAGCGACTGCTGGCAACGGACAGGTAAGAGGGTGAACAGAGGGCAGGAGCAGTGGGACCTGGGGCATATGGAGGGGCGCTTCTGCTCCTCACTGTAGGACATTCACAGTAGTGTCCCAGCGTGTGGACGCTACTGCGCATGCGTATGACGGTGAAGAGCAGAATGTCTTTAATATATATAGATATGAATACTAGTACACTAGGATGAACCCTGATAGACTAAACTTGTTTTTGTATACTTAGGATGATCTGCCAAATAAGATGTTTCTCCGAAATATCTATCTATCTATCTATCTAGGCCTGGCACCATCTATCTATCTATCTATCTATATATATTAACAAGATATATATAATATATATATAGCAGCAATGTTACACAGTTTGTGTTAGAGGTAGTTGAAGAAATATTTTGTGCATTTGCATCTTCATAACGAATGATGTTTATATGTTATATATCAAATTGTGAAAATATAAAATAAAATTGCTACAGCAACAGATGCTTTTCTCCAAAAAATAAGCAAGCCCCAGGATATATTTGGTCTATAGTAGTGTCAAATTTCATGGATAATTTAATAGCTAATAATTTTAATTCCTGAAAACCAAGACATGATGCATAATGATTGCACTAAAATAAAAAAAATTAACCCTGTAGGCTAATGACATTTTTCAAAAACCCTTAAATGAGTTTATTTGATTTAATGCTTCTTGTTGTCACTATGCAAAGATTGTAATTTTTTCACACTGACATAAAAGTAGCAAACATTAATATACAAGAAGAGAAAAAAAGAAGGGATGTTGCATTATAATATGAAGTTTCTGATTAATCAGTATTACATAATGGTATAAATTTTTTTTCTGAAGGGGAAATAATACCGCATTGCATAATTATTTCTGTTAATGTTTCATCCATCAAAGCTTCTATAATAACATAAGAATGTGGGTTTTCTCTCAACTAATAAAAGATTAAATAACAGCTTAAAAACATTTTGTGAATTATGTAAGTAATTACAGTGAAAAAGAAAATACTTTTTACATTTCTTTTATAGTAAAAAAGGGCATTTTTTTTATTGTTCCTTATTAACAAGGAGCAAGTATCAGGAGTTCACAATAATTTAGAATACACATTCCAAATTTTATTAGGTTAATGGTTTGTAACTGTCATTTCTGCCCAGTAACATTGGGCCTGATCCAGACCTACGACCGCAGGCGAGCGTACGCCAATCGTAAGCGAAAATTCGTGAAAAAAAACGCACTACGCATGTGCAGTATGACAACTTCCGGTCGACCGAAGGACATGAGCGTACAGCGAGCGAATTTTCTGCGTATTTTTCGCTCAAGGGGCGTGCGTTTTTATCGACGATAGGCTGGATGCTCAAGTTACTACACAGAGGCGGGGATAGCCATTTAAATAGTACAGTATGGGCGTGCTAAGCCCAGTACGACCAGCGTATGGGTACGAAAATTCGCACGTACGCTGGAAAATCTTAGGGTAGGGTTCAGCCGGCGTAAGCAAGTACAATCAATAGGAGTGTTATGGGCATGAAAGTTTTTACGCCCGGGCGAACGTACGCTACGCTCGCGGGCGATTGCGGTCGTAGGTCTGGATCAGGCCCATTGTAACTCAATGACCTGTGGTTGCTCTAACTTCCCTATTAGCACCTGTATCAATAATCAAATAAACTGACAAAGTCAAAGTACTTACAGTAAGTATAACAATGGAGTACTGTCAATCTTAAGTTCCTGGAACTCCGCAATCTATTATCTGTGTTCTACATTTAGTCTAATTCCTCATACACATGGTTCGATATATTGTAAAGAAGGTAAGAAGAAAAGAAGAAATGAATGGGATATGTTACCTATATAATGCTAGGACACGCAGCAGTTTTGACACATAGGAATAATATGACAATTGCCCTGTATACATAGTACAAATGTAATATAAGATATCCATATGGGCTTTGCTAATGTTCATTTATTTTTATCATCTATATGAAACCAGTGGTGGAACTACTGTGGGAGCAGGGGGTGTGGCTTCTATGGGTCCCAGAGGAGAAGGGGCCCTTGGGAGCCTGCCATCCTGCACCCACAGAACTTTAACCTGCCAGAGGCTTGCAGCTGAATGCCTAGAGCTATTTCTAAATATATTTGTTTATGTGTGGATTACACCCGTCTTTCATGCACCTGTGGCTATTAACCTATACATTAATTTGAACAACCACTATTTTGTGTAACAATAAAAGGTTCCAGCTGTCTGTATATTATTGATCATTTCATTCAAGAGCTAATTACACTGCTTTCATTTCTCAATCAAGTTTATTATGCATATGGTAGTCTTTTTTCTAAGTAATCATATGGTATAAGGTGACATTAACAATCTGTTCTACAACCTAGACATTGATATTGATAGATTAGATTAGTTATAAAATGGCATAAGTTTTAATTGGTATAAATCTTGTCTTAGCCACTTTCATAGACAGGAGTTTTGCATTAAGGTGACTATTTGTGCTCACACTGCTGCTTCTTATTGTCAACACTGGGTGGTGCTGCTGCAATACAAAGGGATTCTGGTTCTCTACAACTCTTCTGGGTTATTGTAGAGCTCAGATTTGTGACCTTTTTGCTATTTGCTCTGCCTGACACATACGTTTTATCATATTCCTCCAATCAGCTGTCTTCCTTTTCTTTTTATAGTCTTCTTGACTAACATTGTAACATTGTTACATGTTGAACCCTTTCAGGGTGTATCTGTTGTTGACCATTACTTTACTATGACATTATCATTGCTGGATTCCGATGTATATTAAAAGCTGCTATCACTTAACTTTCTAGTACAATAACTTTTGATGTGCTGCAAGTTTTGCATTCTACTCAGTCTACTAGATAGTCATCTGTCTACTGCATTGTGCTGTTTGCAGTCATACCAACCTTAGTCGTGGCGCATCACATCTCATACACTGGAAAATTTCCACTCAATGTGTGACAGACGTGATCAGACATTGAATTCGTTAAGTTAGCAGCGGTCCACGGCAACTAGATTTTTCTTCATTTGAAATCTTATTGAAAGTATAGTAATATTTCTATCATGTTCGTGTCATGTTCATATATCCTTTATTTTCTAACACTGTCAATAGCTTTATAGAAAAATGTGATGCTCATGTTCAAGGACATTCATTATCTATGATCTCTACTTCAAACCTCCAATCCAGTCAATAAATCCTGTCGCTTTTACTTCAGGAACATCTCTAAAACATGCTTTTTTCTGGCAAAAAATGGTACCAAGGTCATAGCACATATTATATTCACCCTTTCCTTCCTCGGCTGTTCTTCACTCCATTATATTGCTGGAAGGCTTATACACCTCAACAATTATGCAGTCATACTTCATCCATTAAGATAATTCTTCTTGTATCTATTTACTTAGAACAGTGCTTCTCTGTGAACGTTGCTCAACCAGGCTGGCTTATCTTCACTGCGAGCCTAGCAGTTTCGTTCACAGAATTACTAATACTCACCATTCTGGTGAGGTCCCGCGATGATCTGCGAGGTCAGCGCAGGACCTTTCATTCAAATTAAGTATGAATGACTTCCTGCGCATGAGCAGTGACTCTCATTTGGGACCTTGAAAAATTCAAGTCCTGACATGAGAAACACTGCACATGCATGAGCCAGATATGTTACCCAGACATTTAAGTTTTAACTTTTTCTTTATTTCTTTAAATGTATTATTTTTTATTTATTCACGCAAAAAAGAAAAAAATAAATAATAGTAAACATTTTTATTTCTTTCTTTTATTTAATCTACATACATATATATGTATCGGGTATGTGTATCGGGTTTCCCCCGATATACATACACACAAACACGCACCATGTGGTGTATGGGCACAGCGCAGCAATCTCTCTGCTGCTACGTCTCTAAATACGCAAGTTCAGGGCTGTATAATGTGCTTGAAGGGGTTTCAAACTGTTACATACAGAACAGAAGTTCAGTTTGTGTGTTTATGATCAAAAGCAAGGAAAAAATACTGTACTCTAGAATATAGGGCCGGATTCACACTACCGGATGTATTGCATATATATATATATATATCTTTAAGACCGCATATACGCAATCTACGTAACGAAACGATACGTAGATTACGTAAAATAGTTACTACACATGCGCAGTAACTGTCATTGGCATCTGACGGATGTATTTCCGCCGAGGGACGTTGTTCTGGATCCGGCCCCATTTTTGCAAATGATCTAAATCTGTTAGAAAAGACCCATTATTTGCATGAGATTTTTAAAAATCCTTTTTGTGTGTTTTTTTTTGTCTCACCCTGACATAGGCCCATTGGGTGTGCAATACTAAAAAGATATAATTAAAGAGGGGGTTCACCAGCACAATTGAACTCAAGGTAGTGTTGCGTAGAGATAACAAACCTATATTAATCCCAAAGGTGCAGGGGGCAGCTCTAATCCAGGACTAAGACTGTTCCCAGACTTATGAGGAAAGAAGATTTGTACTTGGTGTTGGATCAAAAGGCACCAATTTACAGTGTTCTTAATTGAATCTCTTAAATTCTGTATGTAGATGAGTTGCAGCGTACTCATTAGAAATAAAAAACAATAAACAAGAAATAATGATATATAGTGTAGTATATTCGAGCAAAACAAATGTCTAATAGTGGTGGGAATAAATAATAATAGTCAACCCAGGAGTGCTGTATAAATAGTATAGGGACACCACTGTGTAGTAAGTAATGCTTATCTGTGTACCAGACACTAGTAATAATCACACTTTTATACACATAAAAGGTATTCGGTCTCAGCGAATTCATCGAATTAAGAACGTGATAGGTTCCTAAATATACGCAACTAATAGCAATGAAACTCCCTCATCACGCCCCCGGTTGAGGGGGCGTAAGGTGACTTACGAGTGCCATAAGGCTCCCTTAACTGTAGGTTCGCATTTGAATGTGTAGGGAGTCTACTTAGGAACTTAATTTGGTCATTTAAATGCCTCTCTCCACACAAATCTTCGTTTCTGCCAGGTTCGTTATGCATGGAATGGCCATTTTTGCGTGTTACTACGAACCTAGAGATTTTAAATTCATAGTGTATAAGCACGGAACTTAAGTCCAATGCGAATAACGTATAAAAGTTACTATGCATGTGCAATGCATACATTCTTAAATATACGCACCTAAAATCATAAGAATTCTTAAGTGTGCATCAGGTCCTATATTTGCAAGTATCAGCCAGTTATATTAAAGCTGCCAATTTTACATGTCCCCTTTTTTTGGCCATCTCTATCTCTTTCAACACAACAACAGTATCAGAACTTATTATTTACTGTTCCATTTCAGTTTATAGGGTACATTTTCTGTGGTGCTGGTACACTAGAATATAATATGTTTTTTCTGCAATCAATAAAACTACCAAGAGCTAGATTTACTAAACTGCAGAAAAGTAAAAATGGAGATGTTGCCAATAGAAACCAATCAGTTTCAAGCTCTCACATTCCTATTACATACTAGAGAATGTAAACTATAATTTAATTTAATTTAAATTTAATCTCCACTTTCCTTTTCTACAGTTTAGAATCTGTAGGGGCCAAATTTACAAAAATAGATTTGGTGTAACTAGACGGAGTTCCCATCATAGGTTATAAATTTGGGCCCTGCAATGGCATAAGTCATTTGACGGAGGGACCACGAAGAAGCCTGACTGGTATCCAATCAAGAGCCTCAAGAAGATCCTGGGCCGGACACACCCTGTCGCCTGGAAGAGAAAACTACTTAACTGTAAGTATTTTCATCATCTAATTTTTTTTACATATTTTTCTGTGGCATTAACTTTTAAATTATACTGACATATAATTACATATAAGGAATGGTTAGCGGGACACGTAAAATTATTTAAAATTAAGGGGGGGAGCATGACTTATTTATTACTATGTAATGCATATGTTATTTTTTATATTCTATGGAATATAACATATTTATTACATGTATCGGGGCATATGTTATTTTATTCTATGGGGATGACATATTTATTACTATGTATTAGGGCATATGTTATTTTATTCTATGGGGGCATGACATATTTATTACTATGTATCGGGGCATATGTTATTTTATTCTATGGAATATGACATATTTATTACTATGTATTGGGGAATATGTTATTTTATTCTATAGGGATGACTTATTTATTACTATGTATCGGGGCATATATTATTTTATTCTATGGGGATGACTTATTTATTACTATGTATCGGGACATATGTTATTTTATTCTATGGGGATGACTTATTTATTACTTGATATTGGGGCATGACATATTTATTGTACATGGGCATGCAGTGCCTTATAGTACTATATGCTGCAGTATGCTAAGGGTTAATTGTATGCCGTGTTATGCATTTAACCCTCTGTATGTAGATGAGTTGCAGCGTACTCATTAGAAATAAAAAACAATAAACAAGAAATAATGATTATTGTTATTTTATTCTATGGGGATGAGTTATTTATTACTTGATATTGGGGCATGACATATTTATTGTACATGGGCATGCAGTGCCTTATAGTACTATATGCTGCAGTATGCTAAGGGTTAATTGTATGCCGTGTTATGCATTTAACCCTTTCTAGTGATGGAATTAAAAATTTTTTTTTTTATAAGGGCCATGATCTACAGTGAGGTTTACATAAACGACTGCAAGTTTAGCACATACTCGCAAGAGTTTTACATAAGCTCGCTGTAGTTTAATCGAGTGACATAGTTCTAAATCACTGGTGAAATTGGCCCCATAGTAAATACAACAAATAAAACATTTTTAGGGGAGAGATAACTCGCCCCTTAGTAAATCTGGCACTAGTGTTAGATAAAATAACACCAAAAATTCAACTACTGAGCTTACCACATGAAAATATAGAAAGAACTACACAAAATTACAACCATAGTTGGATTCAGACATATAGTAATTCAGTAGTACAACAAAGGATCAAAACCCTCTGTATTAAATTGCAATTTAAATCTTGTGTTTTTCAAAACTGCCTACAATATCCCTTTTTCTTTATATATTGCAAAAAACAATGATGTTCATCTCTAATTTACTGTATTTTTTAGCACCATTGGTATGAGTTTATTTGCTTGTTTATTTTGTCTGAACAAAGAACAGACTCTTAAATACCTGCATTGTATATTCATACAATTTGTTTTGCAAAATGAGCACAAAAACATTACTCTGGACACTTACAGAAATAGGTGTCTGTATAGAAATTCAAAGAGTATACCCCTTGTGTAACAGCACAAATACAAATGATAGACCTTGCTTAAATTCACAATTTCTCAGTATAATAAAAGTGACGTTACAAAAATAAACAACATAACAATTGGATCTCTCTTATCTGAACAAACTGTATTGAGCATAACTCAAAGCAGAATGCAAGACAGATACATGTAAGAAAAAAGATATTTTGTACCACAATAAAACCATTGCTGACAGTGGGAACATAAGAAAAAAAAATGATAAAAGAATAGTACATCAACTGAACAGCTTGCAACTGACGAGAATGAAACAATTTATAGATAAGAAAAAAATGTGGATGCTTATTTTCATTTGCTCTAGTAGCTAGTAACATTATTTAAGAAAAAATGCTTAAAGCAGAAACTAAATGGAAATGTCATTGGTGGATTCTGTATGATCATTTAAAAAAAGAAGAAAAAACATGTACTTATACTATATATTTATTCTCTGTAAACAAGACACCGTCCAAACTGTCATCCTTTTGTGTTTAGATAAGTCTGAAAGGGGTGTGGTAAAGTCATAAAGTAATTTTTGCAACATTCATACACTCAATAAAATAAGGTCAACAGTGTATGAATTTCTACAAAAATGTACTTGACCGGATTAATTTACTGAGAATTAAGGTCTACAGTATCAAAATACAGAGCAAACTAACACTACCCTTACCCTAACCTTTACCAAAGACTAACCCTACCGTTATCGCAGCCTAACCTTAACCTTCCTCTCATAGCAGCCTAACCCTAACTGTTCCCGAACAGCATCCTAATCCCTATCTCTACCCGGGTGTGGGTCCCCGGAAAGAACGGCCCTATTTCGATAGGGCCATTTCCTCCCAGCCGGTTTCTTATGCCTCGATAAGGCATAGCAATTGCTCCACAAAGCACTGCAAATGGTGCTCCGAAAGGCAAGCATGAAAACTACCCCAACCCTTCCCCTAATTCTAACCCTAACCCTTCCCTTCCATTACCCCAACCCTAACCTTCCCTTCCCCGCAGCCTGACCCTAACCCTCCCCGCAGCCTGACCCTAACCCACCATCTCCCGCAGCCTGACCCTAATTCTCCTTTCCTTGCAGCCTGACCCTAACCCTCCATCTCCTGCAGCCTGACCCTAAACCTCCCTCTCCCGCAGCCTGACCGTAACCCTCCCTTCCCCGCAGCCTGACCCTAAATATGGAGAGGTTACTTACCTTTCACATGGTGCAGGTCCTGCGGTAGCTGCTGCAGCGGTGTTTCCGAAAAGGAATGGGTGAGCATGCCGATCGGCATACTCACCCATTCTGAAAATTTGTTTCTAAAATGGAGCGGTATTCGAAATAGGGACATCCGAAAAGGAACTTTCGGATGCCCCTATTTCATAAATCCCTCATTCTATGTGGGGAAAGCAACCATCTCTACCTTTACCCTAACCTTAAAACCAACATTAAAATTTTTTTAATAATGCTCACTTGTCCATGTTTCATTGAGTCCAAAAGTGTCCAGCAGATGCCCCATTCAAAACGGTGTCTACTGTTCCAGCATTTTCGAGTAGGTGTCCAGCAGACAGGTAAGTGTATTTTACACAACTGTATTCTGTCTGAATGTATTTGATCCAGTTTTGTGGATTTGAGCATCTGAAGTGTGTAAAAGCTGCTGCAATGCAACCTTTCAGACTGTAAGAATTTCTTTAGACACTGGTTGATTGCAAACTGCTAATTGTTATTATTGATAGACACAGGTGATGTCTGGATTTCCACCAAAAGGCATCCAACAATATCAAGGTGTGAATTGCAAAGTCACTGATATTAAGAGATTTTTATGGAATAATTTAAATTGGCATTCTATGACAGACAAAGGACCGGATCCAGATCTCCGTGCTTTTATCACACACACAGAAGTCTGGTATTGTGTATGGAAGAGGGAAGTGAACTCCCATGTCGCTCTCCTCTCTCTTTCAGACTGTACATGACTTATGCTTAAGCCTTAAGTCTCTCATGTGGGTGAGCTGTCCATCCGACAGCTAAACCATGCATAAGGCTTAAAACCTGCCCCTGCTATAAAATTTCAGTGTCCACCTTACATAGTTTAGACACCGTCCTGACAGACGGATCTCCGTACTGTAACATCTGGTATGCCAAGCACGCTGCCAGAAACAAAGACGAATTCCACAATTAGCATACAGAATTCGTCTGTCGTACCGAGGTTCAAATCCAGGAATGTAGGCTATATTATCCAACACAGTTCGAAGGCAGTTGCTTTCTACTGATCTGGTCTATATCTGCTTTCAACATCTTGTGGTATGGTATATAACAGCGAAAGTCAGAAAGTTCCTCACTTGTTTCTGCTTTCAACATCTTGTGGTATAAAATGTAACAGCGCAAGTCAGAAAGTTGAAAGTTAACCGGTAATAATTTCTTTATCCATTAAGGTAAAAACAACTCAACTCAATTCAAACTCAACACCTATCAGATAGAATTTTGTAATGCTGACATTTTATTTGTTCAACATTTCAATAACCCTAACTGCAACCCCAACTAATTAACCAGCTAATTACCTCAGAATGTTTCGGCTCCATCAGTGGTTGGCTGAACACGGGCACACACTGCTCCAGAAGAACACAAAAGAAGAGACAAAGAGCTGACAGGACAGAGTGGAGGAGCAGCACAGAAGAGTAGACAGAGCAGGGGCAGCAGAGAGTATGAATAGGTAAGGGAGAGACAGAAACAGGAGTAGGGGCAAGGTAAGGAAATTATTTTATGTGCTTTATTGTTTTTTTGTAATGTCAGCATTATGAAGAGGTACAATGTCAAATGTGTATCTGTCCACATTGTGCTGACATAATACTTTTCTGATTTAATAAATCAATGATACTGAACAACCAATCTTATGGTGGTGACCATAACTCTTCTCACATACGCTCTGTACACAGAAATGGTAAACTCTGGAGAAGAGGGATCTTTAGAAATCTGTTCAAATAGATTTGTCAAGATAGCATTAGCTTTTACTGAAATTATTTTTCAGAGATTGTTCCACTCTTTATCCATCATTACGAAAGATGATAAATTACCATAAGTAAGTCAGCTCTGAATAGGTACTCTGCAAGCGTTGCACCTATACATCTGCAATGGAACTCAGCCTGATAAGTGATAGGATTCTAACTACAAATGTGTTCTTTGTCCGTAAAGAATGTTACAAAGTACCCACGTAAACCTTGCAATATTAAATGACCTAACCCTACATGTAAAATCCAGAATAAAATGTGTACAAAATGTCCCTTACTGTGTCGCTATATTAAAATGGTGGCCACCATATTACAATGTCCCCTAAAGTGTATTTAGCATGTGTAATGTGTATGACAATAATAAATAAATGACGTGACTCACCGTTTAGCAGTCATCTGTCTTGGGATGACTTGCTTGGATTGTCAGCTTCAGTTGAAGATCTTTGTTCCATGTCGCAGGAGGATGCTTGTCACCTTGCTTGCAGAGGTGCTGGCAGCAGGTCTTCGGCCTCTTCTGGCCCTTTCCGCGACGCACCCCTCCTTCCTCCTCGGTGTCCCCGCTCCTAATGACCGCTTTGTCACTAGAGGGCCCCCTTTTATAGTAAAAATTACGTCATAAACATTAGGGGGCTCTAGTGAGACTTTAAGTTAAGTCTTGTATAGACTTACAAGTTAGTTGTGCCGGGAACCCAACAAGCCTTAATATGATGATTGTCGTTATCAAACTGTAGAAAGATAAATGATAGATTTCTTTCCTTGCATCATATGTAAAATTGGCATAAACTCAGTAAGATTATTGTGATTTAGTAGCTCAATATTTGACCCTGAGGAAGCAGAATAAATGCGTAATGATTTTTCTTGGCAATATTGTTCTTTCTAATGTGTAATATATGGTTTTTTAATTGTTTTAAATGATAGCAATTTGTACTCCTGATGTAGAATATATAAGCTGTGTGGGAAAAGAAAATGATTTGTGACAGAACAATATGGTATTATAAGCTATATAAATGCTAATCACAAATACAAAGGACAACTGAGAGTTAAGAGTGAACCTACGGGAGGTTAACTCTGGGGTGAGAAGAGGCAGGGATGATGGTAGTTGTTTAATCATTTCCTTGTTTACTTGTTTTGTCCTGGGAATCCAATGAGCTTCCCTCCTCTTTGTCGTCAGGCTTTTCCCCACCCTACCTTTCTTTGATATTTTTTATATAGACGTGATGGTAATGTTTTGTTTTATGCTGTTCACATCAAAAGTCCCGATTTTTTCCTTTATTGCAAGTTGTGATTTGTCCTTTTATGTGAAAATATTCTTAATGTGCTCCACCTTCTTTAAAAGACCTCTTTAGTTGCAGCTTTTAATAACCCTATATGCTTACACCCTTTCTCCATTGCCATGTTATTAATAATAATTACAATGATCAATCTCTCTTTAACAATCCCTAAATATTTATTTCTTAGTAATATTGGTGGAAGTAGCGCAATTCTAATTCTTTACTTCTTATTTTGCTTCAGTTGGTGTGGGCAGTATATAGCAGATAATATTCTTATCCATTTTTCATCATTATAATCTACTGGTTAGACTACTGCAGCCTTTTGCTATTTAGTTTCCCCCCTCATTTATCTATTCCCACTGCAGTCCATATCAAAATACACACTCCCTCACACAGAATTACCTATGACCTGTGCTCTTTTTAATCTTTGGTAGAAGAAGCCTCCCACTCCCTATTTTCACATCTTTCCCCATGACTATAGTCTGATCATGCTCTTGTTCAGACTTCAAATATTTCAACCCTTTTTGAAGACCTATCTTTAAGCTGTATCTACTATATTCACACTATGCTCAAACTATCCCATCTCAAAGGTAATATTTGATAATAATGATGAGATCATACTTTATAGCGCTCAATATGCCAAATAAAGGCTAACCTTTTCATTACTACTCTTCTTACTAGAATACCCAGCGGAAAAATATGTGTACAATCTTACATGCCTTCTGGAAATCCTCCGGCTTCAACCTTTACCCTTCGAAATGACTCATCTTTTACAGACAAAATAAAAATATTAGAAAACAAGAGACCAAATCCAGACCCCAGCAGCGGTTGAGGTCTGATGCTGGTTTCCTGCTGTATTCTAACTACTGCACGAGCAAGGTGAGGTCACTCCCCCCTCGCTTGTATGGTAGTTATGCCATCATTTCCCCAGGCCATAGAGCAGAAACATCTCTGCTTCCTGCTCTGGCCCGCCCCACCGTCAGAACAATTACCTGGTTTATATCTGGATGTCTAAGGCTTTAGAAAAATCAACTGAGCCAATCCATATTCCTGTGTAGGAGATGTCATGTGGGAATGACAACCCAGAGTAAAAACACATTCACGCTATATTATATGCAAATATTTTTACTCAAACCAAAACATATCTGCTTTAATCTAATTTCACTTAAAAATAATCATTAACTGTTACTAAACACAGAATTCTACAGAGAACAAGCATGAACCTTTTACATATTATCCATCATTGGAACAGAAAGCAAGGGTGACAGCTATTACCATGCACAGAAGATCAATTAAGCTATTGCTGCTGTTAGATTTGGATTTGCACTGAACCACCATTTCTGCAGGTTTATGTATATTTAATTAAAGTCATGTACCAAATCTGCCAAACTGAATTTCCCTTGGATAGAGGACAAATGTAGCGTTAGATGGATTTGGATCTTGTAGCTATAAAACTAATTTCATGTGCATATGCTCAATGGGGCGCTGTGGATGTGTCTGGAGCTACAGCACTAGCAATTGCACCAGTTTTATGTCTATCGCCTGACCCTACCAATCTAACATACAGATAGCTTAGTGATGGGCCTGGATAATATTACTAATAAATAGATATGTGAAGGTCATACTTTTCATGTAAAATATGAAGTATGTCTATTAAATAACGAAAATGATTAAATAACTCACTTTTATTTATTGGTATTACAAATGTAATGCTTGTCCCCTTCAATATACTCCACATTTGCAGTAATTCATCGCTGTTTTCCACTGGTCGAAGGCAAATCCATTTCTGTCAGTTGTTTCAACATATCTGCCGTTTTCTTCTTTACAGCATCAACTGACTCAAAATGTGTCCCTTTAAGCACTGATTTAACTTTTGGGAAAAGATAAAAGTCACAAGATCTAAATCGGGTGAATATGGAGGATGTTCAAGTGTAGTAATGTGATTGTTGGTCACAAAAAGGGCTGTGTGAGCAGGCGCATTGTCCTGGTGAAGAATGAAACCATTTTTCCACAGTTGCGGCTGTTTTTTTTATGACTCTTTCTCTCAGCTTTTTCAAAATTTCCTTATAATAATGCTGGTTAACTGTTGTGCCTTCTGGACCTCATTCTGCCACATGTTCAAGGTCACTACGTATGCAGTTATTACCGGTTCTGACTGCTTTGTTTACTAGGTGGAATCACAGTCTCGTTATTTTATAGACATACCTCGTATAATTAAATGTAAACACAAAATGCAAATACTAACCAGGGGCCGGATCTTGAGGTACGAATGTCAGGGGATTTATGCGAGTCATTTGCGTAAGTCTGTTGACTAGGAACATCGGCACATGTGCACACCAGATGTTCCGCAAGTGTATCTTCAGACGCACGTAATAAGTTACATACATCTGAAGGTACGATGAAGGGGCCAACGCTTCATATACGAATGCCGGCTCCGTAAGGACGCAAAATGAATCATAACACATAAGTGTCCAGATTTACTGCCGTTAGAGGGGAGTGCATGCCCCCGGCAAATCTGTAAATCTGGACACTGCTTAATTACAGATCCCCGCACACAAATAAAGCATGGGGGGTCTGGATCTAGCCCCAAATTAGTAACAGTAATGGGCTTTACATCAAATAACAACTAACTGAATCTTATCAACAGATGAATCTGTAATCATCCAAGTTGTAGCTGAAAATTGTCACCACAACGGTGTCTAAATGTATCTTCCCTTAGCCCTCACAACAGATATTAAAATTAAATTAAAATATGTGAGTCTCCTGGATTATGGGTCAGTTGGCAATAATGGACCTGATTCACAGATAAGAGTGAGTGAGGTGCGGGCAGATGCGCATCTAACTCACTCTTCCAGCCCCCAACCCGCCCCTCATTTTTAGGTACCTTATGGCACTTACGAGTGTCATAGGGATACCTTTTATCTCTGTGCAATGTCCGCCCCTCCTGCCTCCCACCCTGCCCTCTCCAGCTTATCAAAATACCTCCCCCCTCCCACTTCTTCCTAAAAAAGCCCCAAGGAGGCATAACGCCACCTCTATGGACATAAATCCCTTTGTGTGGTCTCTAAAGACTGCACCTACGTTATCTACATACCGATCTGGTAAATGACCTACTACGCATGTACAGTAGGTCATTTTGGCCAGCAATGCACTTAAGAAGTAGAAGCTTCTTAAGTGTGAATCAGGTCCAATGTCACAAGCCTCTATCAACCTATTTCCAGGCTTGTCTCTTTCCTCTTGACAGCTTTAGGCAGCTACCTAGGGCACTGGGTCTGCAAGGGAAGTGGCACTGAAGGAGCTCAGGGACTGTATGCTGGTCTGAAACAGCTATGGGAGGAAGTGGGAGCATTATGGCTGGCTGCTCATAAAATCAGGCTGAACAGGAAGTCGAGAAATGTAGTTAATTGACAATGAAGGCTCATTCAGTGTGGAGAAACAAATTCCATGTCACATTAACCTCTGGGGATAGTTGTTGATGCCCAGTGAACTACACATCCCAGGGCGCCGCAAACATTGCTCTTGTGCAATAGGAGGTCCGTCAGCCCTGCACTTAGAAATCAGAGGAATATGGTGACTGGGACCCGGTAAGAGCATAAGTGAACTCCCAAACTATTAACACCACCATGGCCTCCTGGGGTAACTCTGTGCCTCAGTCATATCCTAAACTGGAAAGGCCACTGGGCACTGCTGTTGTCATTTATGCTACATAAATTGCTATGAATTATTTAATTATGCCAGAGAGGATCAGCTGAGCAACATCTCCTGTATAATACTGTCCTATACAGAACCACAGCTTAGCTTAGGTTTTTTAGGTCTTGTGTACCGGATCCAGACTTCTGTAAAACAGCTGATTTTCACAAGCTGTTTGCATAAATCAGCTGTCTGAACTCACTGCGCCTGGCAAGACACAGGGCTATGCATGTAAATGGTGGATGTACGGAAGTTGTTTCCATAAGTCCTGCAGCTGCGTAAGGGATGGGTCAGATCTCTATGCGTAATTTCTACACATGGGGCCTGATCCAGAACTACGCCGGCTGCCATTTTACCGGCAGGCGTATGATCAGCTGTTTTGCCGATCAGCGCATGCGCCCGGCAGATGTTTACCGGCGTAATTACGGAATTACCTTGCTGAGGTTCGGTCATCCACAACTGTAGCCGGCAAAAATTAGGGTAGCCTGCAGCCGGCGTAACAGAGTGTAAATACGGCAGGACAGGGGGAGTGCTCCGTATGTGAGAGGGCGAGTGCCCTTTCTAGCAGATGAAGATACAGTACATTTGCACTGCTATAGTAAGTCTGAATCCGGGCCTGTGTAATTAAGTGATATCACAGTATTACAGTAAATGGTGTCATCTCTTTCTGTTTCTGTGAATTCTTTT
Organism: Limnodynastes dumerilii; assembly: GCA_011038615.1. Lineage (NCBI taxonomy): Eukaryota > Metazoa > Chordata > Amphibia > Anura > Limnodynastidae > Limnodynastes > Limnodynastes dumerilii. The sequence goes on from WWET01000007.1 coordinate 2,136,603, forward strand.
GTGATCCACTCTTGCTCTCTCCCTCTCTCTCTCTCTTCTTTCTCTCCACCCCCCTCTCTTTATCTCTACCCCACCTCTCTCTTTTTCTTTCTCTCTCATAATGACAGTCCCAGGGTCCTCTAACATGATGATCTGCAGTGTTAAATATATGAGAGAGAGAGAGAGAGAGAGA
>WWET01000007.1:2147001-2163263 GCA_011038615.1 Limnodynastes dumerilii
AAATAGAGTTGAGCTAAGAAACTTCACCTCCTAATTTTAATTCTGATTTTACAATTTAAAACTTCCTCCCCTTGCAATTCAACATGGTATTGCTTAGTTCTACACTTGCACCTAAAAAAAGGTGAAAGTGCAACTCTGAATCAGCCCCTAAATCTCCAAGACACAAATATATATATAAAAAATAACTACTGAATTCTAATAGTACAAAATTTTTAAGAAAATGCAAACAAATAGACAGTGTTTACATTCATATCACAACACATGGAACATTTAGGCAAAATATTTACATATATATGACAACATTCAGGATGTGAATAGAAATGCCAAAACAGAGAAAATCAGTGCTTATATAATACCTCACAGCACGCTCCTGGACCCGCTAACTAAGAAAAACCGGAACCTGTCCCTGAATAACAAAGATAACTAGCGGTCTCACAACCTGCGCTTCACCTATTACCAAGGCATGTATGCTGTCCCTTGCCTGTAGCTTGTAATCGGGGCCAATTAATGTTTGAGCGGCATTAAAGTCGTTTGGGGGCACCACCGCCGGAGTACACGGACAGGGGGTGCATAATCCGACGTACGTTTCACCTGATGTTGGCTATTTCAAGGAGCTGTGTATTTATTTCTGGAGGCCATATCTTCAGAAGGACATACATACATTAGAGACTGTGCAAAGAAGGGTAACTGAAATGTTCCATGGCCTGTGTCACAAACCATATGAAGAAACACTAAAAAAACTAATAGCTTGGATATGAATGTGGAAAAATTACTTCACTTAAAGGGTAGATGAATAGTGGAATAGCTTCCCATCTGAGGTGGTAGAGGTTAACACAGTAGCACAATTCAAACATGCTTGGGATAAATATAAGGATAGCCTAAATCATAAACTAAATTCAGGGTTAATATAATAAAAATAATATGGGTAGACTGGAAGAAGTTTGGTTTGCTGCTAAGAAAACCTGTCTTGTAACAAATTGATTTGCATTAGTCAGGTGCTGAATGCCATCAATTTTTGGCATTCTGGCCTCAGAAGAGATGGCCCCAAATCAGGGCTGTTTCTAGGGGCAGGCCAGCCGTGCTATCTCATGGAGTGCACCCATGGAGTGCACCCTGAAAGGGGGCACCCAGGGTAGTGGTCACATAGAACGCAGCTCACACTGACTCCTGCTGCATCCGATAACAGATGTAGCCAGCATCATTAAGATGAATGGTAATGGATATAGAGGGCTCCTCTAATCTTTGTCATTGAATAACTCTATGAGGTAGTGTTTTTCATGGAATAGATTTGGTCTTACAGGGCTCCTGTAGGAGCCCTGTATATCCAGTAATTGTCATACACGCACTGCACTGCAGAGGTAGAAGCAAAAGGGAGAAGGTAAATAAAAGTAAGTGACTTTAGGTTTTTAATAAAAAAATAATTGTTAGTATATAATATAAGGGGCACAAAAGGAGGCTCATACATATAAATGGGGCACAAAGGGAGGCTGATACATATAAGTAGGCACAAAAGGAGATTGGACACATATAAGGGGCACAAATGGAGGCTGGGCACATATAAAGGGCACAAATGGAGGCTGGGTACATATAAGGGGGAGGCGCCCTGGGCTCTGCTAGGTCTAAACACGGCCCTGCCCCCAATTTTTGAATAGTGGAATGGCAAAAGCTAAGTTTTATTAACCCTAACAATCGCGTAGCCTAACCCTAGCTCTCCCTAACATCCCTCTCTGCTGTCCACAAGGTAACTTTAATCCTCCCTTACCCATAACTAACCTCAATCTGCAGCCTTACCCTAACCATTGTCATCCCGCTGCCCAACCCTATGGCTCCCCTCTCCGGAGACTAACCCAAATGTGCTCCTGTCCCTAACCCTAACCCTAACTAGAATGGGTACCTTTTGGAAAATGTCCATGTCTATGTTTATGTTTATGTCTTTCCATGCAACTTTTAATACTTATTATAATACAGAAAGTGAGAGCTGTACTTTCCATGGTGTTAGTACCATTTTCCTGCCTGCTTTATTTTTTTCATTATTTACTATTGAACAATGAAATCACATGAAAAAATCCTTTGAATAATTTTAATATATTTCAAGCAAACACAAGAGAAATTGGCATGTTTAATAAAAACATGCAAAAAAAGACATCCCATTCAAATAACAGACATGTTATATGTAGAAAGATGATATTTAGTGATTTTTTTTTTTTTTTGTTGCAAGCAGTCTAATTTTAATATATTTCAAGCAAACACAAGAGAAATTGGCATGTTTAATAAAAACATGCAAAAAAAAAAGACATCCCATTCATATAACAGACACGTTATATGTAGAAAGATGATATTTAGTGATTTTTGATTTTTTTTTGTTGCAAGCAGTCTATATTTTACTATGGTACTGATAAATTAGTAATAATGGGCTGGATCCAGACCTACAGGCAACAGAGGTCGTTACGGCCGGCAGCGTAGCGGCGAGTGCACTCCCCGCTAGAGTTAGTAAAATCTGGACACTTACGTGTCCAGATTCCTACCTTAAAATTGATGACTTGACCTTGTCTTAATGCTGCTTCCCCCGCCCCAAGCCCTAAATTAAATGCCTATCTCCACCTATATGGCGGAGATACGGCAAACGTAAAACGGCAAACTTGAAAAACAAGTGGTAACAGCACGGCCTGTTGCTTATAATAGGAAAAAGGAAATAAAAACACAGTGCACCATTCCCTCTTGGAAAAGAGCCCCAAAGCCTTTCGATCCCGCAGCATCTGTAAAGAACTGAAGCTCCCCATTGGACTCCACTGGGTGTTGCCAAATCCTTACACCATTAAATTGCTCCAAAAAACAACCCAAATATTCATATCCTTTCTGATTTCCTTTGACAGATGTACAAAATGATGCACGTGCTTTACTCCTGCTGTTGTCCTTTCCAGACAGTGACAAAATATCTTGCCTATAGGAATGATCCTGCAGGCAAAGTTAAGAAATCCAAGCACCTTATCCTTAGGAAGGTGGCAGGATTCAGCCACCGAGACAATCTCAATCTCAAGATAGGACACACATGTGGCTGGGCGCTCTGTCTTGTCAGCCGCTATCGGCACTCCAAAGTGCCAAAAAAGGGAAAACACAAAGAACAAAATATCCGCACAAGCACTTGACCACATCAGACTGACAAACAAAAAATCGTAGTGCATCGAAAATAGATCCCACTTGGACACACCATTGCAAGAAAGTGCTAAATTTTCAAACTAAGCACAAGAGATCACACACACCCCATTTGTAAGCATCTATCAACAAAGAAACCCTGTGGGAGCCTAAAACACATAAACCTAAAGGACTCTGGATGTAGCGGGAGTAACTGGAATGCTGACTCAACATCTTACTTAGCCATAAGGGTCCCCGGACCTTTGGCCTGAACCATGTTAACCGCTGCCTCAAAAGATTGGTAGTGAACGAAACATGCTTAAGGATTTATTGCGTCGTTCACAGAACACCCTTACGGATATGACAGCTGTTGGATCATCCTAAACTTGTCTGCTGCCTTCTTAGGCACCACACCAACAGGAGATATGACTAGGTCAGGAATCGGAAATGAATTAAACATGTCCTAAATGAACCTCTTCCATAACTTTCTTAATAACAACATCAGGGGTAACTTAAAACCATCCTTAAAATCTCTTAGTGAATTAGTATTTCGTAGAGTAGGGTATATACTTAGCCATGGTCGCATAGCCTCAATTTTAATGGGGGTAGGAGATCTAATGAGGCCCCCAAGCCCTTTGGGATGGGACCCTGGGGCCCATGGGAGTTGATATGAAAGGGGGTTGCCCAGGGGCATTATAGTCCTTGGCAGCATGAGGGGCACCACACCGAACACATTTGTGTAAATATTTACAGCTTGGGCCACATATGCATTTTGTGTTATTAAATTGCCCTTGTTGAAATTAAATTGAGAGGTGCTGACTGACACTTACAAAAGCCTGGTCCCCTTTAGGAAGCTGCGCATCTCACTTCCAAATTTCCAAATCATGCAACCCAAATCTCTCGTCGTATGCCAGTCGCAGACCTGCTTTTGCTGTAGCATGCCTTTCTTGAATCAAATACCACCTAAGTGGGCGCTTCAAAAGCCACAAACACACAAAACCTCCCCAACCAATTTGTAAAGGTCTTTATATGCCTTTTCCCCTATCCCGCCTTTGGACTTTGCTACCACCAAGCCTTTTTTCCCCTTTATGGGTAACGCAGAACATGTCTATGAAATGGCCTTTTTTAATCCTATCCTGTGATGACTTCCTCACATCCCACAGAATGGCGGTATTGTCAACTAACAGTGGAGGGGGGCTTGAACCTTTGCATGGCTTTTTCTTTTCCTCAACCACACCATTCTTTTTACCCTTATAGCCCTTAATTTTACCTCCCAAAGACATTTTTTAGCAGCTTGATAATTTTGCTAGTCCTAATTTGCGACTCTGATGACTCCATTCTTGAGCTAACTGTCTTATCCGAAGATACAGCCACATAAGCAAAATTTTACTCACCCACCACTTCACTACTGCTGGAAAGAGACCTGTCTTCCAGAGCAGCCGGTTTAATCTGTTGTGATGTCCCAGGTTGTTCTTCATCAACATCTTTCTAAATGCTCCTTGCTGCCATGGATTGCACCTGTGCTGAGTCTGCAGCACAAAGCAAGTAGCAAGTCAGAGCTCCCCGAAGAAGCCAGTGCCCCAATATCACAAGCCTGCTCTGACACTACCGGCCCTTTTTGCTCTGACACTACCGACCCTTACTGCTTGCGCTTCTTGCGAGCCGCATGCCTTTCCGATTTCCCCTTGGGTTTACAAGGTAAAGGCACTGGCACTGGCACTGGTGCACCTCCACCCTGAAGGCCTGAAGCTATGTGAGGCCAACCTGCGCCAGCAAATAATGCTGCTGGTAGGGTTCATTGCGCCTAGGGCACTACAGAGACCCTTGAGCACTGTCTAGCTGAATAAGACTTTATGGGTTTAAATTGCTGGGAAGTAAATGTATTGTGCATACCAGAACCATCCAAAGATAGGGAAATGGAGGGGGAGCTACATTGAACAATGCTATCTTAGTCTAAAAGCAGAGGTGATTGCACCTCTGGGGGTGTATGTGGGACCATACTCAATGAAGAGCTGGAAGATGAAGATGATACTGGAGCCGCCTGTTTTTGCCCCGTCCTCTTTACTCTGCCCCTTTTAGCAACCACCTTACTCCTCCCCCCTTCCCCGAAAAGAGGTTCACTGCCAGCTGCTGTATTCCGAATAGTAGCCTGCCCAACCTTGGAGCCCCCATTCTTTTTCTGCCCCAAGCCCTTCCAGACCGTTTCTGAGCATTGGGGGTATCAGTTAAAACGGAGGCAGTAGCTCTCCACCCAACGCTGTCTTCTCTGGTCTCCCTGTGCTGCTTCACAGGTGAAAAACCCTGCTCCCTGCTGGCCTCCTGAAGACTAGCGTTGCAGCAACTGGCAATTCTACCCTGCTGTTGCTGGTGACTGTGCACTTCCACTGTCCCTATTAGCTCACCTGAATAAAAAAAGGGGTAATATCACTTTAAAAGCGCTAACACACATAAGCAGCAACAGCTCTCATCAATAGGAGTCCCACACCTAAAGTAAAAATGTCCAAAAAGTTTATGATAAGAAGAAGCACTAGATGTGTATAGATACTTAACCTGCTATATGTAGCACTTAATAAAACCAACTAATATCTAAATCAACAATAAATTATGATATAATGGTTGCAGTCCATCCAACTTAATAGACAGTGGCACACAGGTTTCTCAGTGTCCAGAATGTCCTTTATGCTCAATATAATCTCCAAAGTATGATGGTCCGGGATATATGAGACAAGAATGAAAAAAGTGATTAATAAAAATATTATGTAATAGCACGGTAAATTGCACTCAATGAGGTATTTATAAAAGGTAAATATAGGATAATGGCCAAGATCAATCCTAAATACTAAATATCATATGTGCATATGTCCAAAGGTACCCGTATGCAGCTCAATAAGTATCCTCTATAAATGGCATTGATAACATAACGAGATAAAGGAATCCTAATATGGGGCACCTATCACTGGAACAGCCCAAAATCAAAGGAAGGTAACAATCACAATGATCATAGCAAAAACCAATGAGAAGGGTAGGTGATCTCCCACCAAAGAGTACCAGAAAGGTCCCCAATCTTACCCAAAAATCCCACGTCCCCAAATAAAGCTACAGGTGTTTTAAAATCTATCAGAAATCAGATAATCAGACAGCATACCCCATCCATAGGAGTTAATACAATCCTAAAATTAGGATGTCTGTATATGCCCCAAGCTCGCGGATCTATCTGAGTGCTCGGGATTTGTTTGCAGCAATAGCGGAAGCCATAAGAGTCTGTTTTAGAAATCAAAAACTGTTCACTATGAAGGGAACACCACTCCACCGTCTAGCATAGAGCATCATGGTAAGGGGATGCTTTTCAGTAGCAGGGACTGATCATCTCAGGAGCTTACAATCAGATCCTGACAAAAGGCCGTATGCAGACTCCCGGACGTATAACATATACATCCGGAGTTTAACGTTTTTGACTACTGCGCACGCCCAGTAAATTTATAACGTAATCTACGTATCTTTTCCTTACGTAGAAGTCAGATATCCAATCATTAACACAACAGAATTTTGTGACAATTGCTATTTCCTGGGATTTAAAATAAAAATAAAAATGTCACCTCCAATCCATAGCTAGACCATTCGGCCATCCAAGACTTGTGTTCACAATAGGTGATGCATGAGATCCGTCACACCAAGACCTCATGATTTTAGCTGGGCGGTACCAGTCAGTCCAATAAAGATGCCTAAAGGATAGAACAAGGCAAGTTAATAAGTATGTCTAATTTTCATATGATAAGTAGTTTTCATAATTGGTTTTTGCTATGATCATTAATATTGTTACCTTCTTTTGATTTTGGGCTGTCCCAGTGATAGGTGCCCCATATTATGCCATTTATAGAGGATACTTATTGAGCTGCATACGGGTACCTTGGATATATGCACATATGATATTTAATATTTAGGATTGGTCTTGGCTATTATCCTATACTTACCTTTTTTATATAAACCTCATTGAGTGCAATTTACCATGCTATTATATAACATTTTTATTAATCATTTTTTTCATTCTTGTCTCATATATCCCGGACCATCATACTTTGGAGATTATATTGAGCATAAAGGACATTCTGGACACTGAGAAACCTGTGTGCCGCTGTCTATTAAGTTAGATGGACTGCAACCATTATATAATAATTTATTGTTGATTTAGATATTAGTTGGTTTTATTAAGTGCTACATATAGCAGGTTAAGTATCTATACACATCTAGCGCTTCTTCTCATCATATACTTTTTGGACCTATTAGCTCACCTGTAGCGTCTTTGAGCCCAGCCACCGGCTCCAACACTGCTGCTGCTACAACGCTCCGCTTATACTGACCGGGAGTCCTGCCCGACACTCTGGATGATCTCACATTCAGGAAGCATCGGAGAATAGACCTGACACATGTCGGTCAGGATATGCTAATAACAATGAGCAGCAGGTGGGGGAACAGATGAAACAACTAACAGGGTGAAAATCAATAACACAGAAGTTAATAACAGTATAAACTTTTTTTTAAAAGAGATTAATATACCTAGAAAAGAAAGAAAGAAAGAAATGGAGGGAAAACTACAAGAGAGAGAAGAGTGACACAAAAAGTGAAAGTGAGACACAGAAAACAAGGTACACACAGTGCAAAAACTTTGTGATACTTATCCACTCCAAAAGCTGCAGAAAAGAGATAGCTCACTTCCTAAAACTATAATATACCCCTAACTTCCACCCCTTCTCCCAAGATAAAAAAATAATGATCAGAACCTTCTCAAAAGCTTTGGTCTGGGGTTTGGTTTTGGTTTTTGGAAGTCATGTAATTAGGTGTCATAATCATTTTATTCACTGTCAAGATTATTACATTTCCTCAACTTTTGCACACTTTGTTTACCTTTTGCTTTAATCACATGACTATCCTCTTATTTCCAACACTTCCTGGTTTTGCTGATCAGGTGTTTCACACATAACTTCCTGACATTGCTTACCATGTGACTTCTCTTCCTATTTAAACCACCTATTCACTCCTTCCTGTGTAAAATGTGGATTCATTTGATAGGCAGTAGTGGTTAAACCTTAGTAAAGTCCAATCCAATCTTAAAAGTTCGTCCTCTATACCATTTTTCAGAATGTATTTATCAACATGTGGAAGAAAAGCAGGCACATTACTATATGAAAATAATATATTTTATTACATACATATGAAAGACCTATGACAATTGTCCATTATACCAACATTTCTATCATGATTATATGATAGAAATGACAAAGAAGCTGTTATACCTGTGTCACACATAGTGGGCAAAGATCTCATTCACTACACTAATAGCCTGTGTCTATCTACTTATTTTGGTTCTTAATATTAAGTATCCATACTACTAATTTCTGTCCAGTCAGTACAAAAGCAAAAACTTAGCATAACTCTGCTAATGGTGGCCAGTCTGTATTCAACCACTCTCTCACATGAACTTCTAATTACAAGGGATATACTGAAATTTTCAGTTTCAAGCACATAGAAATCTATGGACATTGTAGAAGTGTGGATCAGTATACAGCCAGAGTGAGGTTGCAGAAGTCTGAATTAGTACACTGTATCAATACACAGACAAGGGAATTTTTTATACTACTGTGATTTACTGAAATGGAAAACCAACCCAAGGGGAACACCCACAAACTCATGATAGGTTTAATACCATAAATTCACTCTAAGCTTGTAGGATATAGAAGCAGATAAAGACTTTCTAACTGTAGGCTAATTATGCAAGCCTCCGGCATAAGTAAGTCTAAACATTACATTTGAGCAGATGTTTCTTTGCGGATATCCCAGTCGTACGGAACACAATTCCATATGCAAAAAGATCCACACAATAGAGCTGTTGATCCCCTCCGTAGATTAAAGTCCATAAGGTGAACAGGTAGACTATTTAATTTTTACAGTAGGGGCAGTGTATGGGATAAGTTTGAGACTGCCGTACGACCGCCAATTCACGCGGGAGACTTAAGATCTATGGCAGCATAACTGCTCTAAAGTTCACCTGTGAGAGGTAGTGCCATGGGAGTACAGAAGGCGCGGAGGTCTGGATAAGTTACATAGTCTGTATGACATGTAGAAAATAATGTATATAAATAGGTAAATAAATTAAATTAGGGTATCTCTCAACATCTAAGACTACATATTATAGTAAGGGACATTGCTGCCCTATAGATAATAATAACATGATAATAATAGGCGATAATAAGATAATATTTACCATAAAAGCATGGTTGCCAACTCTCCCTGAATATCAGGGAGTCTCCCTGAAGAGTGGGTGATCTCCCTGACTCACTGAAGTGTTGGGCAATCTCCCTGATGCCGATTCAATTACAGTTACATTGAGGTATGATGACAGAATTTAGAAATTGTGTCCTATTTCCATGCATTAAGGCCTATGGAGGTGGCAGATGAAGAAGTCACTGATCTCCTATACACAGTATGCACAATAAATACTGAAAATATTTATTCAGTGACATTTTAACAATCAATAAATGCTGCTATTTTTATTGAGAAAGCGTTTGCCAGGCAGTGTTGGACACACCCATAGGTGGAGCTATTCATAGGACACACCCATTTTACGCTACAGGACACACCCCTTTGATAGTGCTATCACAATCTCCCTGATATTCATTTGCAAAAGTTGACAACTATGCATAAAAGAGCTGCTACATAGTAGGTATTTTTCAAATATAATGATACAGTAATGATAGAAGGGTAACAGCTACAGCTTGGTGATCCTACCAAGAAGTTTTGGAGAAGAAGCTCCTTCCAGTAATGCGGAAAAAATGGTTGCTTAAGTCAGTGTCTGTGCTTTTACATCAAGACAATGCCCCTGCTCATTGGATGGCAATTTTGCAGCAGTTTCTGCGCTCCATAGAAGCATTGAGAACTTAGTGTAATTTCATACAACTTGCATTTATGCATTGGTTGTCCACATAGTGGCCTTTCTAGTGTGTCCTTATTGCACTATTATTGCACAAAAAATAAAGATATTCAAGCAAGATATATGTTCAGAGGCAAATATTTATTTTATTTATTCACTGGAATGACCTTCCTTCCTCAATCAGGCTTTCCCTCACATTGCAGGTCTTTAAGCACTCTCTGAAAACGCACCTGTTCTGACTAGCCTACCCCTTCTCCGCTTAACATCCTCATTGCATCCTACATCTATCCCTTCTTTTCCTTTCTTCCTACTCTCCTTCACTCACACCAGCAGTCCATTTCCTTCTGTGTGTGTGTGTTTTTTTCTTAAGTTATCTTCTGTCTACCCCACTACCATCTCCTGTCCATTTCCTTCCCCCTCCTCATGTCTTCTGTAAGTTCATCCCTCCCACTTAGTATGTTAGCTCATGTAAACAGGGCCCTTCATCCTAGTGATAGATATGTGGAATGGGTCAGGAAAAAGGAGCGCTGCCAGACACCCTAGCTGCCTAACTCGATACACAAGTGTACACAGACACTGGCCCCCAGTTACGCGAATTTGTTTATGGCAGCTTGGGAGCTAGATACCATATGGGAGAGTCCACAGTGGCAATCACACCTTATCAAATATTTTAGATACATCGATGACATTGTGTTTGTGTGGCAGGGCTCAAAAAATTCATTAGTAAAATTCTGTGAGGTGTTAAATAATAATAATAAAAATATTAAACTCACTTTTGATATAAGCCAGGAAAAAGTGAACTTCCTGGACTTAACTCTCTATAGAGAAAATAACATTATTAAAGTAATGAATTTCATGAAACCCACTGATTCTAATTCGTATATTAGAACTGATAGTTGTCACCACAAGAACGGGATATGAAATGTCCCCAAAGGACAATTACTTAGGTTGAGGCGCAATTGTACAGAAGTGACTGAATATCAACAACAGGCGGCCATTCTGAAAGATATGTTTATGTCTAAGGGCTACAAAGAGGGTACACTCGATAAAATCATTGCAGAAGTCTCCATTCAAGAACGCTCTACACTATTACTGCTGAGTTTCTTGTGGCTTAAAATGTCAAGTAGGAAAAATCATTCTTGTCTCTCTCTTCAATAGTTCTTTATCCCTTATCCATACTGTTATCCTTGTCTATAATTATCTTGCTTGTCTTTAAAACCCTTTTCTTTTCCTCCAAGGAAGTCTTCAAAATGTCTGACTATGCTGATAAGAGTTTTAAATGTATCTTTATTGTTCCCTATATGTTTTAAGATTCATATGTGTTTGTTGTTTTAATGGACATATAATCTTTACAAAATTCATATGTGTTTAAGGATGTGTAGTTTTAATGGATATATCATGCTTACAAATTGTATACATGTTTAAGAATGTGTCGTTTTAATGGATATATCATCTTAACCAGTGGTCGAAGTGGAAATTTAGAAGTGGTGGTATGGAAAATTAGAAGTGGCGATATGAAAATGTATAAAAAATAGAAGTAAATAGGGCTTTTGGACCTGATTCACACTTAAGAATTCTTCCGATTTTAGGTGCGTATATTTAAGAACGGATGCATTGTGCATGCGTAGTAACTTTTATATGCTAATTGCGTTGGACTTAAGTTCACAAATTTAGTGCTTATACACTACGAACTTAAAATCTGTAGGTTCGTAGTAATATACGCAGAAATGGGCGTTCCATGAATAAGTAACTAGGCAGATACAAAGATTTGGGTGAAGAGAGGCATTTAAATGGACAAATAAAAGCGCGGTTATGCAGTTAAGTTCCTAGGTAGACTCCCTACGCATTCAAATTCGAGAACCTGAAAACCGGTGGGGTGCCTAGGGAGTTTCATTGCTATTAGTTGCGTATATCTAGGAAACGATCGCATTCTTAAGTGTGAATCGGGTCCTTAGTGCTTTTCAATTAAGTAAGTGGGAGAAGAGACAATATGACATACCACCGTATGCCCCCTCACATCGAGCCCTGATCTTGGCAGAACAGAATATCTAATACAATAATTCATGTCAAACAATAAATAATACAATAAGTATTGCTAACTGTTTATGTAATATTCAAATCAAATCATTTCTGTTTATATATTATGCATAGGCAGGCTTTATATTAATATAAATCTACTGATGCATGAATATTACTATCATAAGTAAGCCCTATTACTATTATTTTATAAGTCTTATTGATCTTTTTGTTATTGGAAAATTAGTTAATCTTGATTCTTTGATTTTCCTCCTAAAATGCATTCCTTGTAGACCTCTTACTATACACAGTCAATTTATTAATTGCTGTGTGAGACATGTGAGCATTAGAAAACTTTTATTTTGTAATTACTCCTATGGCATGCTCTTACTTCTCTTACTTGTTGCAAGTAATTTCAACTGGAGAACTGTAATATTGTATTGGTCACAGTTTATTTTCCTCAACCTATCGGTACTAAAGATAATGTATTTGACACTTCAACAGTGGGATCAAGAATATTAATTTTGATTTTAAAACAATCACTTTTCATCTTTACATTTCAGGAATTGCTATTCAAATTGTCAGATTTGACCAGATTTGTCCAACCTCTCATAACTAAGAAATATCATCTATATATTGTGACACATATTATTATGTGGTCTGTGTAGGTCCCATTTCTGCCTTAAAGTACCTGTAAATTTTCCCACCACTAACTAATATGTTGGCATATATGGGCACATTTTGTGCCCATGGCCTTACCCTGCTTTTGCCTAAGATCTTGTCTTTAAATGTTAAATGCCTGACTACAACAGGATTTGACAAATAAAGGTTGCCAGGTCACTATGGCAATACAGTACATACAATAAATCTGTACCCATATTATGTTATCTGTCCTCCTCTTGTCATGTACTTTAACAAGAGGACCCGACCATAAAAAGTGGGTGATTTTATGAAAAATTATAATGAGATAGGGAATTAATATGGCTACTTGTCTTTCTTAATATATTATTTATCTGATTGATTGACTCAGCTCAGATCAATTCAAATTAGTCACTTGTGATTCACAACATAATCAATAAGACATAATGTCCCATTGAATATGTACTGTTGACAGTCCTGAATCCAAGGGTTTTTAGGCTGATTAGGAGACAATTAATTAACTATTACTAGGGTCAAAAAGTCTTCAAAAAGGCTGGAAAAGATGTTAACAAGACAAAATTTAATTGCTTGTATTGGGTATAGAAAGGAGTCGTTACTCACAGATATGAAACTCTCACCATTGTGGTTGATGAATTATGTATGAATAATGTTGGATCCAGGCTCTTAAGGGATAATTGTTCCCACTTGCAAATATGAGCGCTTCTGCTCAGTTAGAGCACAAGTATAATATGCGAACAACCGTCTCCGTCTAGCCGATAAAGTGCAGGATTGCTTGATCCAGAATCCAGGAGGGATAGCCCACAGCCGTCTCACCTCCAAAGTAACTATTACAACTCCTCTGTAGTCCACGTTTATCCAGCAAATGTAGATGTTAAAATTTATTCAAGAGGCAATGAAACCCAGCCAATCTGTCAGTCAAGTTGTGACTCTACATGTAGACTACAGCAAACTCAAATAACTTTTACTTCCACAATGCGTTTCACCACAAGTATCTCATGGTTTCCTCAGGAGATATGTGGGCATGACATATCATCTGAGGAAAGAGAGAAATATTGATGCCCCTTTATAGACAATTGGTGCAACCTCACTATGCTGTGTTCAGTTCTGGAGGCCATATCTCCAGAAAGACATACCGGTAAATACATTAGAGACTGTGCAAAGAAGAGCAACTAAAATTGTCCATGGCCTGTGTCACAAAGCATACCAAGAAAGACTATAGGAACTAAATATGTATAGCTTGGAGCAGAGAAGGGAGATGGGGGATAAGATAGCAGTTTTCAAAAATATCAAGAGTTGTGACCGGCTAAAGGAGGTTGGCATTTTTCAAAGGAGGAGGTTAAATAGATCACAAGGGGATAAATATTAACTGGAGGGTGGTAGATTCAAAGGAAATATGCAGAAAAATGACCACTGAAAGGGTGATAGATAAGCAGAATAGCCTCCCATCTTAGGTGGTTGAGGCTAACACAGTAGAACAGTTTAAACATGCTTAGGATAAATATAAGGATATCCTAAATATCAAACTAAATTAAGGGTAAATAGGGTCTAGGGTCTGGATAGTTTTAAATAACCAACTGGGCAAACAAAATGGGCCATGTGGCTCTTATCTGCCGTCACTTTCTATGTTTCTATGTAACATAAAATAACCCTTGTATATAGTTGGAATTAAGGCTGTAAACTACTATGAAGCATGGACTGGAGGGAAAGACAAAATTTACTTTGTAGCTGGAGCCATATTACTGAATCTCAATAATAAAATATAACCACATGTAGGTGGTTTTAAACAGAGGACAAAAGGGGTCAGCTTAGTGTATCTTTCATATAAGATGCCCTTGAATACAACAACAGATTTACACAATGAAAACAACTGTACCTACATAGACTATACTTTATTACACCTTTGAAAACAGAAAAAAACTGGCATTCCGAGAACACTAGATATAGATGCCAGGAATGGTATAAAAACCCATTTTATATATTTGACATAAAATCAATGAGAGCCTCTAGCATACACATAAGAAATCATGTCTGAACAACCAATGTGCTTAATAAATATATATAATAAAATATATTAAATGATGGTGAAAACCGTGTATACAAAATATAGTGCTAAAATAGCAAATACAATTAGAAGCCTAACAGTAGTGTCCAACCTATCAAAAGGTTCAGCTCCAATAGCATCAAATAGAAAAGACTCATGTAGAATACGGATAGCTCCTGAGCCAATCCACACTTAAATAATATAATCCCGTGCAAGCTTGAGATTAGACATTTCTAGTGGATGAATTTATTTTATACACTAGTGACCATGGTAACAAACAAGGGGGTGTGGGTCCCCGTAGCGAACGGCCCTATTTCAAAAGGGCAGTTTGCTCCCAGCCAGTTCGGAACTGGCTGGGATATCGATTGTTTATGCCTTGATGAGGCATAGCAATCGATCCCTGGAGCACCAAACACAGTGCTCTGATAGCCAAGTTCCCCCAACCTGCTCCCTAACCCAAACCCTAAGGCTTCCCCCCCGCAGCCTAACTCTAAGTCTCCCCCGCAGTCATACCCTAAGGATCCCCCGACAGCCTAAACCTAAGAATCCCATGCAGCCTAACCCTAAGTCCCCCCTGACACAGCCTAACCCTAAATCCCCGGCGGCGGCGCTTCCGAAAATTAATGGGTGAGTATGCAAATTCAGAAAAACAAAACAAAACTGAAAGGGCTCTCATTCTAAATAGGGAGAGCTGAAAAGCAACTTTCGGCTGTCCCTTATTCGCAATGCGAGCCATCGCAGCAGGGATACGGATAAATGAGTCAAACTGACCACTGAATTTTTGGTTATATAAAAAAAACTATCTGACAAATTGTGTGAAGACATAATCAAGACATAAACTTCTTGAATACCAAAACAGCTGAAAAGTAGCAACAAGTATTAAGTTCAGTGGTTAAAATCAATACAATACACTTATATTCAGTGCAGTGAGGTAAGTTCATCCGGGTCTTATATAGCAAGTGGGAGAATTTATGTCATTATATGTATGGTAAAAGTGTATTGGTTAGGTTTTTCTTTTGTGTCTTCGTTCTCTGATTTCCTTTCTATTTACCAAGTCAGGATGAAAACTCCCATGTGAAAATGGTGACAACTTTTTGGACACATAAAAACAAACCCTACTTGTTATATCATAACTTAATAATTACACACATACATTATTCATTTTCCTTTCTCCTCATTGGTGATGAATAGGTTGTTAAATTGTAAGATTGCTACTAATGGGCAGTAACTGGCTGCACAAATATTTATATATTATCACATACATTTTTTCCTTTCTCCTCATTGGTGATGAATAGGTTGTTAAATTGTAAGATTGCTACTAATGGGCAGTAACTGGCTGCACAAAACAAACCCGTTATATCATAACTTAATAATTACACACATACATTATTCATTTTCCTTTCTCCTCATTGGTGATGAATAGGTTGTTAAATTGTAAGATTGCTACTAATGGGCAGTAACTGGCTGCACAAATATTTATATAATATA
>WWET01000007.1:2164973-2190522 GCA_011038615.1 Limnodynastes dumerilii
ATAATAATAATAATAATAATATGCTGCCATAAGGCAGCCTTAAGTCTCTCATGTGAATCAGCAATCCATAGGACCACTGATCTGCACGGAACTGCTAAAACCCACCCTTATTGTAATATTTCAATGCTCTTACACCCACCTTATGGATTTTAGGCAAGCGAAGGGATGCACCGCCCTGACAGATGGATCTTTAAGTGTACTAATTCCGTAGAGTTATATAAACTAAGTTCCATATGTCTGGATTTATGTACAGGAACATCTGGTGCCAGGGCAGCTGTCAGAAGATGTGGGGCCCAAGACTCAGCATCAGGGCCCTGCCTCCTATGTGACATCACATAGCTGCAGAGCGCCGCAGACTTGTTTTAACAGCAGGCTGGTTCACAGGAAATTTCTCCCCTGTGCATTGGCCTGCTTCTTGACGGGCCCCCATCAGCTCCGGGCCTGGAACAATAGTCCCGGCTATTCCCCCTGATGGCGGCCATGTCTGGTGCATGCATGTGCACTGCAAGAAACATAGACGAATTACGCATGTGGAATTTGACTTTCATATGGAGATTATTAACAGGTCCTAAGGGCCAATGGGTGCACAACTCAGCATGACCCCCAAGAGTGTTATATTTAGGAGGATTAATGTATCACAAGTATCAAACACCTGTAGCATACTGTATATAAAATGGATAGAGATGATAAAATAATACTAAATGACTCTGATGGTTAGAAATCTACCAGGTTACACACTTTACGCTACCTCCCCCGTCCTTCCACGGATCGGATAGACTTCCAGCACAGGAGTCAGGATCCTTCATAAGTCTAGATCCTGTCCATTGACATCTCTGATATGTTTGCAAT
Organism: Limnodynastes dumerilii; assembly: GCA_011038615.1. Lineage (NCBI taxonomy): Eukaryota > Metazoa > Chordata > Amphibia > Anura > Limnodynastidae > Limnodynastes > Limnodynastes dumerilii. The sequence goes on from WWET01000007.1 coordinate 2,165,823, forward strand.
ATAAATGTTTTTAGAAGTAGTGGAACAATAATCATACATTCATAAAAACATCATCACAAAACCATTTGTAGGACTACACATAATGGACCTGATTCACACTTAAGAATGCAATAGGTTTTCAAATTTATGCAACTAATAGCAAGGCAACTCCCTGGTTTTCATGTTCTTTATGAGTGCCATAGGGCTCCCTTAACTGTAGGTTTGCATTTGTGTGTGTAGGGCATCTAATTACAAACGTATCTGCATAATCGCGCCTCCTTTTGGTCATTTGAATGCCTCCCTTCACCCAATCTTCTCATCTGCTGAGTTACTTATTCAGAGAACGCCCCTTCCAGCGTAAGTTACAACGAACCTAGCGACTTTAGGTGCATGCTGTTGAATCACAGAATTTGCGTTCCTAAGTCCAACGTAAATAGCGTATAAAAGTTATTACGCATGCTTATTATATACCTTCTTAAAAATACGCACCTAAAACCACACAGATTCTTAACTGTGAATCAGGTCCAATATGACACAGCGATTGTATTGACTAAATAGCCACCAAAGCACCAGCCACATAATGCGTTTTTAATCATGAAATACTGTAAAGTGTAAATAAGGAAAATTTGTAAAAAAAAATTATAATAAAGCAACATCTTATATATATTATACAGATTGCTTTCTTTACTGTTAGACATTTCTTTCTTTGCTGTCCTAGCACACTTAAAGATTGCAATAACTGGATTCAGGTTATCATCCTCAAAGCATGGCTGCAGGCGAGAGCTATAACTGGCACAAATCATCTTTCATTGGTCAGTTTTATAGATTGAAAGATAAAATTACTCTGTTAAAAGAAACAATCCTTTCAAGGCTCAGAGGGGTTTAAAAACCACTATAAATACTCAGTATTGTTTGTTACTTTGTTTGTACAATGTAATGTTCTGTTACATAATACTGTTTGAAATGTGATATCATCAGTGTGATTTATAATGCCAGTCAAAATGATCTGTGTTATGTCATCCTTATGTTCTTTAATTGTCTAATCTGTTATATTGTTGATCAATGACATAATCAGATGGCCCGGTTATGGGCTCCATTTTCTAAAGCTTGATCTCTTAGTTTTCATGTGATAATGGATGTTTTCGGGGGAGAATGAACTTTTATACATGAAATTGAACTGATCTCTATTTATCAAACTGTAATTGCCATGGAAAACTACTGTTTCCATGGCAATCACTATTAACAATACATGTCACCGCCATCCCATTCTCCTGAATGTGGGCTGGCACATCATGATATTTACAAAGTGTCAGAGCAGAAATTGTCCCTCCATTCTGACAGTAAAAGGAACGCTTCTTAAACATTTTTATGAGGAGAGGTATTATATACAGAGAACAGCAGGGGAGGGGCTAAAGAGAACAGTAAGAAGAAATGTATAAAGAGAATAATGGGGAAAGAGGGGTATAGAGGGAGCAGTGTAATGAGAGGGGTATATAGAGAGCAGTGTAGTGAGAGGGGTGTAGTGGGGGGGGTATAGAGGGAGCAGTGTAGTGAGAGGGGTATAGAGGATACAGTGTAGTGAGAGGGGTATAGTGGGAGCAGTGTAATGAGATGGGTATAGAGGGAGCAGTGTAGTGATAGGGGTATAAAGGAAGCAGTGTAGTGAGAGGGGTATGGAAGGAGCAGTGTAGTAAAAGGGGTATAGAGAGAGCAGTGTAATGATAGGGGTATAAAGGGAGCAGTGTAGTGAGAGGGTATAGAAGGAGCAGTGTAGTGAGAGGGGCATAGAAGGAGCAGTGTAGTGAGAGGGGTATAGAGGGAGCAGTGTAGTGAGAGAGATATAGAGAGAGCAGTGTAGTGATAGGGGTATAAAGGAAGCAGCATAGTGAGAGGGGTATAGAAGGAGCAGTGTAATGAGAGAGGTATAGAGGAAGCAGTGTAATGAGAGGGGTAAAGAGGAAGCAGTGTAGTGAGGGAGGTATAGAGAGAGCTGTGTAGTGAGGGAGGTATAGAGAGAGCAGTGTAGTGAGAGGGGTATAGAGGAAGCAGTGTAGTGAGGAGGGTATCGAGGGAGCAGTGCAGTGAGAGGGGTATAGAGGAAGCAGTGTAGTGAGGGGTATAGAGAGAGCAGTGTAGTGAGAGGGGTATAGAGGAAGCAGTGTAGTGAGGAGAGTATAGAGGGAGCAGTGTAGTGAGGAGGGTATAGAGGGAGCAGTGTAGTGAAGGGAGTATATTGGGAATAGTAGAGAGATGGTTATAAAAGGAAACTGGTGGACGGGGGGTGCAGGGGAAACTAGCTAATGAGAATATGGTGAAAGAGTATAGGAAGATAATGGGTGAGGATTAAGAATAATGGAAGAAGTCAAAAGAAAATGAAAGAAAAATACAAGATCCGCACCTGCCTCTTCTGTCTGACAGCAAGACTGCACCTCCGAAGCAGTACGCCCTGCCTGACCCCCCATTCCTCCCCAGCCCAGAGTGAGAGTGCCGGCCTTGCTGGGAAGAAGATCAGGGGAAGGGCCAGCTCTGTGACCCAGCAAAAGGTAAGTGTTATTTCTTTACTTTTAACTCTCACTGTTTGATAATTATATCATTGGGGTGAGGTCTGTTGCTAGTTTAAACTTACTTACCACAAATTTAGTTTAGTTTTTGTCAATAACCATTTTTGGAATTGGGGGGGGGCCTGCATATGTTGTCCCGGGCCACACAATTTCTGATGGCGGCCCTGCTGGAGCAGCAGGGAGTGGGTAGTTGTTAAAGGGATGGATGAATCAATAGAGAGTGGGTGCTTGGTAAAGAGATGGATTAGTAGATAGTGGGCAGTTATTAGAGGAATGGGTCAGTAGGTAGTAAACAGTCATTAAAGAGATGGATCAGTAGGGAATGAGCAGTAATTAAAGTGATGGATCAGTAAAGAGTGGGTGCTTAGTAAAGGGATGGATCAGTAGGAAGTAGGCAGTTATTATAGGTATGGATCAGTATTAATGGGATGAATCAATAGGGAGTGGGCAGTTATTAAAGAGATGGATCAGTAGGGACGGGGCCGATGACAAGTAATACAATGCTACAACGTAAACAATGGTAATTAACTCACTCTCCTGAGTTTGGCTCCTCCCGAAAGTTCCTTTTACGCTGTCACTATTTCGAATATTCATCCATTTTAGATTTTTTTTTTCAGAATGGGTGAGTATGACGATTGCCATACAATCTCACACTCTCTCTTCTCTTCCCGAATCCACTTTCTCCTCACACAGCTCCTCCTCTCTCCAACCAGCTCCGCTCTTTTTACTTGTGTCTAGTCAGATCTTTCTCCTGCTCTGTGACCCCCCCACTGCCGTCAGCCCCTCCGCCTTCTGCTCACTTCAGCATCACAATATGGAGCATATTTTTGAATGACCCACTTAAAAGTCGTCTTATATAGAAGGGTTAATTAAACCTATGTTCTATTTGACAATGAAGAAATTGAATTATAAATAGATTTAAAACATATGTTTCACTTAATGTTAAGCTTAACTTAAAGCACTTGAGCCAAATCCAGAGCTACGCTTTTACTACGCTGTGTACTTACGTTAGCATACCTTTGATGCTCTCCCCTCAGCACACCCCTCTGATGTACGTATTTTAGGAGCCTTATACTTTCCATACCCTACCTTAACTTTACGCTGCGTAACTACTAGCGGACGGACTTCACACACGTAGCTACGCTGCTAAGCATGCCCATACTGTACGATTTAAATGCTTCACCCCACCTTCAAAGCATAAATACTAGTGGCATATGGCTGGCACGCCCTTTCGTAAGCTGATACGCTACTGATACATGACTGCCCCTTATGCTATGCCTTACGTAGCGTAACATCTGCCGTGTGCATGCGCAGTAAGTACTAATGTGTGAATTTATGCTAGCGGCTAGCGTAAATTCACTCGCGGACGTTGTTCTGGATCTACCCCCTTATACTTATATCTTATCTGCATTAGGTCCTGTGCCTGGTACAATATGAAAAAAAAAATTGTAATTAAAAAGAAAATTGCAATTATGCACACATTCAACACTCCTGCAATCCTGCTCACAAATCCATTTATTTGTTAAAATTGCCATGAGGACATCCTCTTTTCTCAGTCACAGCAATCCATTCTGCATTACAAATGTACTATAGATGAACTATAGTTAGTTGCAGTTGCATCAAACTTTTCATGACATAAACTATTTAGAGAAGTAAATTGTATTTCCATGACTGAACAAGGCACAAGGCATCCAATTATATATATACATATTTCATCTGTACAGCTTTCACAATGTGCTGCAAAAAGATAAACATAAGAATGAGAGAATGTTTACAATAACTTACAAACTTGCATTCTTTCTGCATTTTGAAACATGAAATATATTTTGGCTTTGGTTTTAAGGGGAAACTCATTGTACTTATTTAATTTCTAAAATTGATTTTTGGTTTTGTTTCATAAAATATTGGCGATCATTAACTTCTCTAAGATTATTTTATATTTTGTGAAAAGACATTACAATTACAAATAAAGATACATTTTACATTTGTGTGCATGGAGGTTTTAAAATTGAGAACCAGGGATCAATCTGTACATGGCCAGAACCCTGGGATATGCATTAAAATGCTGAACATACAGATATTGGGCTGGATCCAGACCTTGTTAAGTGCATGAACTTAGTTACTCCTGGGCTAAACCATGTTGATTGCAGGGGAGTCATATTTCATCTGTTGCAAACAGTATTAGTGTTGAGAGGTGATGTTTCCTACCCCAAGTCTAAATATCAGTGTAATAGTAAAGCTGGTCAGTATCTGTGTGCAGTAAGCAATTTTTAAGATATATCCCTGCATGCAAAGAATACAATGAACTTGGCCCCACCTGAAGTCAACATGGTTTAACCCTTGAGTAACTAAGTTCATGCACTTAACAAGGTCTGGATCCAGCCCATTGTTTCTGTACATCCATCGGTTCTGTACTTTTGTACTTGCGTGCCAGACCTCCTTGCAGAATTTAAATGCGCAGTGGGTGGGGATTTGTATTTAAGATGCACAGAAAGGGCTGGATTTAGGCCAAATGTACACTTACATGGTGTGGATAAGATAAGGTAGGGTTCTGGAAACATAAGTGGCCTTAATTTTGTACATGAGTGGGGGATGGCCCTATGCACTCCAGTACAGAACTTAGTAGTGGGTGAACGTACAAAAACCCTCTGCACCTTTGCAATCTGCTATTAGATATGGGCTATATGCAGAGTTTGTAAAAAAGTGGAAAACTTACACCTGGGCAAAAACATGTTAAATTCCATGGCAGGCAAGTTTCATCTGTTATAAACACTATTAGAGTTGACAGGTGATGTTTCCTATCCCAAGTCTAAATATCAGTTTAAAAGTAAAGCTGACCAGTATCTAGGTGCAATAAGAATAAGCAAAGTATTCTCCCTGCATTCAAAGAATAAAAGAAAAGCTATAATTAATATGGAGACCTTATACATTCCCAATGAGCCAGATTTATCCATATCTCACAAAGACAGAGTAGACAGAAGAAGTACCAATATTTATGTGGGATATGAATGTTTGTAAATTATTTTTATTAGAGTTACAATGATATACAGCAACTGTACAAAGTGTCAATAGATTACATCAGTACATATGATTAAACAAGCCCCAGCGTTGTACCTTGCTGATAATAAAGTATTAGGCATCAAAATACATGATGTAATACAACACAGTGTAAAAGTCAGATCAACCAATACCACCTTTTTTTTAAATTATTTAAACCTTGGGGGGGAGGGAAGGTGAAGAAGTAGGTTTCTACAGTGCCTATTTGTTGCTTTTGACCATGAATTATCCTTTGTTCCACATATAAAATTATTTACAGACTGCGCAAATATCTCACACAAGACACTGCAAAAACACGCATTTACACGTTAAGCATCTCCTGCTTTGATTATTGTAACGCTCTCCTTATTGGACTCCCACAATATAAAATTACGCTCCCCCCTCAGTCTATAGCACATGCAGCAGCTAGACTGATTTTCCTTGCAAAATGCTCTTCTAGAGCACTCTGTCAGTCTCTACATTGGTTACCTGTATTTCACAGAATTCAATGCAAAATCCTATTTCTGACCTACAAAGCCATCAATTAGACTGCACTGGCATACATATCCACCCTCAAGTTATATCCCAGCTAACTCTCTCAGATCTTCACAGGACATACAGCTCTCCGCCACACTAAACAAATGCTCTGATCCCCGTTTACAAGACTTCTCCCGAACTGCACCCACTCACAAGGAGACTCACCTTTAAAAAAAAAAAAAATGCAGTCAGTTAAAACACAACAGAGGATAGCTGGAGTACTGTGTCCAGAAGGAACTAGTAGAGACTTTGTGTTTTTTAAGTCTTTGGACCGGATTCACAACCCCGTAATTCTAATCAAATTCAATGTCCGCAAAGTGTTAAAGAGTCTGTCTCCTCAAGGGGTAAAAAATGAAATGAGAGATAAGGGGAGGTGTATGCAGAATCAGTAACTGGGATGGTGACCTCTCCAGGTTCACTTTAGAAGTAATGTCAGATGGAGGTCACAATAAGATGCTGCTATACCAGCTGCAGTCTTCCTGTCTGGCCAGCTGAGGTAAGTAGAAGCACAGGCTGTTTAAGCTTAGGAATGGAGCACCTCAAAGACTGGTGCAAACCATGTGATCATATTTAATCAAAAGTATTAATTATAAGAAATAGTCAGGAGATATAGTATAGAAATTCTGTTTTCACAAAAGCAGGTTTTATTAGTAAATTAGTAAATTTCACCTACCCTTTTCTTCCCACACTATCAGATTCCCTGGTAACCTTCCTTTTCCTGAACTACTTAATTACAATAATTTAATTTAATTAGCTAATAAGGGCTTTTTAAGGTAACAATATTATTCAACTTATATAGAAAATATGTTTAAATGAATGATGTTAGGTAGACACAGTTTTAAACAAAATATACATATTTTATTGTGTTATCAATCTAATATATTTCTTTGTATCTATAGTTATTCTGCTCCTGTGCTATATAACAATACATTTATATGTCAGAATTTAGCTGCTGTTAGATTTGGATTTATTTGTAATTTTCTCTTTCATTCACTCTGGGGGACATTGTAAACATAGAAATATAGAAACATAGAAAGTGACGGCAGATAAGAGCCACATGGCCCATCCAGTCTGCCCAGTTGTTTATTTAAAACTATACTGACCCTAGTCCCTAATTACCCTTAAATTAGTTTGAGATTTAGGATATCCTTATATTTATTCCAAGCATGTTTAAACCATTCTACTGTATTGGCCTCAACCACCTCAGATGGGAGGCTATTCCACTTATCTACCACCCTTTCAGTGAAATAATTTTTCCGCACATTTCCTTTGAATCTACCGCCCTCCAGTTTATATTCATGCCCTCGTGTTCTATTACATCTATTCCTTCGAAAAATGCCACCCTCCGCTAGCCATTCAGAACACTTGATATATTTGAAAGCTGCTATCATATTCCCCCTCTCCCTTCTCTGCTCCAAGCTATACATATTTAGTTCCTCTAGCCTTTCTTGGTATGTTTTGTGACACAGGCCATGGACAATTTTAGTTGCTCTTCTTTGCACAGTCTCTAATGTATTTATGTCTTCCTGGAGATATGTACCATGGGAGATTGATAATCGCCAGGGTAGCAATGGGTACTTAAATAGTTAAATAGTTTGAACAAAGTTAGCTCCTCCTCCCTGCAGTTTACTATCACAGATTGACTGGGTTGGGTATTTGCTCTGGGTTCCCGGGAGCGTGGTAAGGGCTCAGCAGAGTAGTGGAAGCTGGAGGGCCTTATATATAGGGTTTGTTCATGTGCTGACTGGACTGGACTTGACCAGACTGGACTTGAACTTGAATTTGGCAGAAGCGCTTCTCACAAGAGAACCAGGCACCTTTAATGACCAAGTTTTCTGGCACTGTTTAGACAGTGCCCCAGGTTTAAATAGAGCACCCTTAGCCAGGATTCGAGGATTGGATCCTGTGACTTTGGGAGCAGGGAAATGATAGGCTGAATATATCAGGTGACTCCATCCAATATGGTGGTGCCCATGCTCCGTCCGTGCGTATATTTGCGCTCTTATCGCAGCACGGAAGTCTGAATACGGCCCTCTAGCCCTGACCTGCAGAAGGATGCCCACACACTGCTCGCTATTTTCTTGTGGATAAATAAGAAATGCTTCCCATAAATCTTTTCTGCAATGGTATGCATGTCCACAAAGATGTGTATCAAAAAACACACTTTTCTTTAGACATTGCTTAATGCATAAATTTAGGAGCTCCCAATAATTAAGTCCCACGATATGTTGCTGTTCCGGTAAGATGTTTTAGCTATCTGATGATTATCAAGCAATGTGTATAATAATCATCAGATAGTCCTCCAGTGTGTACCCAGTGTAACATGTCAATATATCAATATTTTCAAGATCTTTGATATGTGACTTCTTAGATATAGTCATGGTAACTATTGAGAATACAATTTATTTCAAAATTGATGGTGCTTTTCAATTTCTTATTCCATAATGTGTCGTGCTTTTAAGATATCTTCTTCTTCTAACTTTGCAGCTTACTTATGAATAGACAAACTGTACTAAATGTGTTACCTTCTTGTGATACTAAATTGTTTACCAAGTTATAATCATTAAAATCAAGTGAATGTTAATAATTCTATAATAGTACAATTTTTAAGTTAAAATATGTCATCTGCAATTAAAATTCTCAAAGAAGACATTTGCTATAATGACACTGAATATAAATTATATAAATTAGTAAATTTTACACTTCCCCAAAATTACAGGGCTTAGACAAGTAATCAATGCACGTGCCTCCTCCTGACAGTGGTTCCTCATAGTATTCATTTTGGTGGAATGATTTTTGTTTAAAGATGTTAATCTTTAAGTTAAATGAGGTGCAGCCATAATTATACATTTTTTTGAACATTATAACATATGTACTAATTTGATTCTCTAATGAATTGTTTAAAATTGCCAAATCTGAAACTATTGCAAATTACTGTGACAATAGGGAATTTTTAGGGATCTGGGCAGGGAAGGAAGCTATGTACCATATTTTACTAAATGATTTATTGTTGGGCTGCTTTGGGGATATTAATTACTTTTCTTGCTCTGAGAAATACATTTAATTCTATAGTCTGCACAGCATATTCTGAGTTCGGAAATGTTTTCCACACTTTTGAACATGTATTTGCCATGAAAATATATATTTTAAATATACTGTATATATATTTCTGGAATCTTTAACGCACTGAGGGATGTAAGTTAATTTGCATATGGAAATGCACTCTCAGAAATCCCAGTGAATAATATTTGCAAAACTGCATATCACCTTCCTGATCAACTTCCTTAACCAAGTCTAAACCATGTAAACTACTTAATGCAGTAAACTACTGACTTATGAGGCATAGAGTTTTTTATGTGCACATTTGCATGTCCATGACCAGAATATTTATTTTAGCAGTTTAGAGACTGCATAATTTTAGTCTGGATCAGTCTTGATCTACATGACAAATTTTCTTTAAATCTTGTAGTGTTTTTTTTTTAGAGATATGTTGTATTTAATATATTGTAATAAATGGCATGCTTTAACATTATTTTCTTAACCTGGCAATAGATGCAAATTATGTTAGCAGTATAAATATTGTATCTGAAAATTTTTATTTATTGTGATTTTTTTTATATACATTTGTATGATGGCGTGATTGAATCAGGCATAACCATACCTCCCAACATTTGAGAATTCAAAAGAGGGACAAAATTTTGGTAGAGGGGATGTGTCTTATACCACCCAGTGGGCGTGTCTAAGAAAGTGGGTGTGTCTTACATCGCCCAGAACAGCGGGTCTAGTACTTGCCCTTTTATTTAACAACCATCCATATGTCAGCCCCTTATTATTAGGTCTGCCATCCATATGCCAGCCCCTTATTATTTGTCCAGGATTCATATGTCCAGTCTCCATATCTGCCTCTTTATTTGTCCTACCTCCATGTCTGCTCTAATTTATCCATTTTAACTTATCTATTTTTATATTTTCACTATAAAGACTATTGTATTTTAGTAAATTAGAATGCGTTAATAAATAGTTTTATTTATATAATATCAAACATGGTGCGCATTTAAACCAGATATATAGCGACACTTAGGGTAAATATATGTCTCATGACTAGTTTATCCTCTGTGTATTTTATCACTCTGGATGCGCAGCACAAGGCATATTATTTGTAGTAGACAGCTTCCAATTTATTCATACTAATGATGTTTATACATATATACAAAGGTTCTTTGCTATATCGCATCATTCCTGATGCGCAAAACCAGGCAAATTATCTGTAAGGTTTAAACATTGTTTGTAAGGTTGCTACATACAACCTTAAACTAAGTACCATTTGTATATATGTGTACATAGCGGCATAAGGGGTTAATTTGTGTCTGTTCCGCCCAGCGGGAGGAGGAACTTAAGGATCATGCTGGCGGGAGATACTATTTAAACCCCTGATCTTCACACATCCGGATCGCTTTTGAGAAAGGGCCTGTAGCCCGAAACATGTCAAGCTGAGGATCCGGACTTGAGAAAACTCCCCTTTGAGCGTTTCCAGACATCCTTCACTCCAGGAACTGTTGGCCCGAGCCTAGCAGCCGTTTTCATCTGCCAGCTGGGAGACGTCCCACCTGTCATCGCAGCAGCCTGTGTCTGACACTGCAGAGACTGGGGTAGGGGTGTTCATTTTTTAGCTCTTGGGATTTTTCTCCCGTTTTTATGTGTTTTATCATTGTCCAGGATTGTATTTTGTTTTTAATATTTTGAAGTAAAGTATTTATATATTTTACATTCCTGGCTATTTATTTCATGAATATATATTAACGATTCCTTTATTTGTGTACCCTTTGTTTATCTTTTACATATTGGTCCTGAGGGATTGAAGATTTTAACAAAGAGACTGAACTTTTATCACAATAAGGACGTTTTTTTGAACATTTATTTTTTATTCCATATTATGCCGCTATGTATTTTATTTGTGAGTTGTGATTGCTATTTTTAATAATTGTTGGTCATCATTATTGTAGGACACAAAATCAGCGCTGTAGCCTTATGTGTTAGTTTTTTTTTTCATATTATTTATTTGGGAGGTTTTGGCACCTTCCTAACATATGTCACTGCTGCAGATTTAAAGTGGGCGCTTTAAAGTGGTACATCCCCCTTTTTTTCCTATACGTCTTTGAAGAGCCCTGCCGCCTGCTGCGTACAGCAGGCTTAAAGAGGCAGGGCTTAAAGAAAAAAAAAATTGAAAATCGTCCAGAGAGTCGGGACAAGCTGGGGACTGTCCCGCTCAAATCGGGACAGTTGGGACCTATGCATAACTACAAGGATAAAATGGGAGGAGAGGGACATTTGTTTCTTCAAAAGCAGAACTAATGCCAGATGTAGCTTCTTCTAAAGATAAGGTTCATTCAAGCAAACCTACCCATGTTTAAATACCCCTAAATGAAAGATGAAAGAGCAGCAAATAGTAAAATGGGGGTTGCAGTATGAGGTTGGAACCACAAAGAGTATTCCCTATAAACATTATATTAAATGTAAAATCACAAATCTTTACTAAATAATCCTGACTGAGTTAGTACCCCAAAAAATTATATTCATCAACCACTGTTCTGCAATATAACATAAATATACAATATACAAATGTAAATAAATAACTGCAGAAACTACAGGGTAACCAACATACAAGACAAAAAGCAACTGGTTTACAAAGGCACAAGGAGATTACAAGCAGGACTGGAAAATACACATGTGGCAGGCAAGGCAGGTAAAGACGAAATGACCAGCACCAGTTAGTGACAGTCTTTTATCCTAGCTGTTCAGGTGCTGTAAATTAATCAAGTGCAGACAGCGCCCCTAGGACAGAACAGGAGTATTGTCCAAGTGTTCACGAGTAACAAATGTTCAAGATTGTCCCTAGGAGCGTATAGGGTTAATACAAGTTCATAGCACGTGACTGTGTTTGGCTGTTGATAGGGCAATAGTTTCTTTAATTTTAGCAGCATCTATTTTTAATTGCTAATTACAACAATATTACTTCTTTATCAACATCTTTATGCCTTGAACGGACGTGGGTTTGCTGTTAGAATAAAATTTCTGAACTAGTTCTCAAATTGATTGCGTCTGCCTCGCCATACAGAAAAAAATCAATCATCTCCAGGACGAAGATAGAGCAGGGAATGGTAAGTATTTATGTAGACCCAACCCTTATCCTAATTCTTACCCTAACCCTCCCCTTCCATTACCCAAATCCCTAACCCTTTCCTCCCTGCAACCTAACCCTAAGGCTTCCCTCCCCGCAGCATAACCCTCAAACCCCCTTCACATCACTACTAAATACCCAGGTTTTATATAAAAAACCCAGGTCTTGTAAAAAAAAAAAAAATGGGTATTTGGTGGTGACGTGAAACGGTTCATTTTTTTCTAATGACCTGGGAAAAATGAAAGATTTTTCCTGGGTCTCACATGGGAATGGTGTCAGTGTAAAAGGTCCCATGTTGTTTTTCAACACGGGTCCTTCACAAAGACACCTGATTGGAGAGATTTGTTTACTATTGCTATGGCAATTTTAAACAGATAAGACTCCCTTCCCCACAGCCTAAGACTCCCTTCCTCACAGCCTGACTCTGAATTCCTGAATTAAATTGTTTATGCCAAAGAATGCATCCCACCATCAAACAAACATAGCAGTTAGTTTATATTGATATAAATACAGTAAATTCAATATATTAGTACTTTCCAGAATAATACAATAACTGTGTAGAATATTGCTTTTAATAGTCCTAAAATAAATGTGTTTTTGTTTTATAACATTCATTGCCAATGGGGTTTATATAAATAAACCAATTTACTGTACCTGTATCTGAATGAATGAATGCATATCTATACTCTAGAGATAAAAGAAACACACACACACACACACACACAAACAGATCAATGTTCACATTAAATTTGGAATCTGGAGGTACATGACCTGATATCTTAGCGGGTAACTGATACTTGCCAAAAAAAAAGATTGAGGACCTCTGTTCTAAATCATATAATTTCTTTTTTGATGGGTGTGCTCATTTATTATTCTTAAGTAATGGATGTCAATTCTGGATGTGTATCTTATTCCCACTCTGCTGGGTAACTGTTTATGAACAAATATAAACATTGGCTTACTGTGTTTAAAGTGTAATCACCAAGCATATGGAAATAAATAATTTAAGACTATGGGCCAGATCAACATCTGAGGTCTGCGCCCTCCAGATGTTACGTGCATTTTACTAACTTATTTCCATACAATAGCTATTCCGAGGAAAAAGGAGTGTGCTTCCTCTTTGCCCACTAAGGTGGGCAGGCAAAGCATTTAAATTGTACAGTAGGGCTGGGATTAGCTATATACTGTATGAGCGGATCAGCGGTCGGAAGGACTGATGATCCACTCTTGTGACTTAAGGCTGTGACTTTCAGATTGCTAGGTTTAGAAAATGCTTGAATTTTAATTCTCTGCTTACGCACAAGGACAGTGAAGAAGTTTATTTTTGTTCTATTATTTTTGTTCTGAATGCAAACCAATGGTGAGGTGAGTGGGCGGGGTTACTCATATAGATTTACAGTAAGGGGGAGGGTTTTATGCTACACCCCATCATCTAGACCTCCGACCTGTTTCCATTTTAAACTGTAGATTTTTTTATTTGCTCTGAACAGTACATTCTTTACATTCTATAAGATATAATACACAAACAAAAATGGATGAATAATATCATACTGTAGCAAGGAAAATGATTTATATAATGTCCCAGGTTTATTTTAAACTGGTAAATTAATTTTTGTTGAGGTATAAAACAGTACAAGTTATATTATTGGGGAGAAACACTGATTGATTTTTAGAGAACATACTGCTGAATAAAATATACAGTGGGAATATGAATGGCTTTATTTTATTATGTAGCTCCACTCTGAATATATGCACAGCACAGATGTCCAAGTCCAGCTGTTAGAAGGCTGAACTGTTCATTGAGATACAAGGCAATGATAATAATTAACAGTAATATCTCTGCCTGGACATGCTGATATTATGTGTCTTTGGTCAGAACCATGCTGACCATAATTTATACTGACTATGTTACTGCTCGCTGTCTAGCAGCTGCAGTAAAATAATTGTTCAAATTCCAAGGTATGCATCACATCATGGCTCCATGGAAAGAGGAAAAATGTAAATGAAACTACAACTTGCTCTCACTCTCTCTCTCTTTCTCTCTCTCTCTCTCTGTTTCTCTCTCTTCTCTCTCTCTTCTCTCTCTCTCTCTCTTCTTCTCTCTCTCTCTCTCTCGCTCCCTCTCTCTTCTGCTCTCAAAAAGAAGATATAAAGAAGAAGGTGGAGGGTGAACATGTGAGCATGCTTTTTGTTATAATTAATTAAACCCTCACTGCATAGTCATTAAGCAATCACATAATTTCTTTTGAATACATTTTAAGAAATGTAATTCATTGATAATGAATGGGTTAGAAAATTGGCAGACCTGTAACTATGATCTAGTGTGACATAAAACTATAAAATGTCATTAGAAACAAAAATTGAAGCTTATATTCCATCTGCTTGTGTCTTTTTCACTGTAGCCCGGAACATTGAGTTGTGGGTTTTTGTCTTTTTTTTAACATTAAATTAAAAGAAGGTTAAAATAAAAATTATACAATTTTACTACTTTGTTATATGTATCTTTAGATAAAAAAAAAAAACATGTTTATCATAATCACATGTAGTGCCATCTTCATTAGCATTAATGCAAGGTGCAAACAAATAAACTAAAACATTTGCAATTTACTTATTGGAAAACTGGATGACAGTGAAAGAACAAGCACAACCATTTGATCACAAATTGTTATATCAATATATTATGTGCTCTTGCGTATTTCTTTATGTCCGTTTATTGGCATCACTAATAAAAGTTTAGTGATCCTCTAATGGTTTTGCTGTGTTTTTTTTTATAGCTTTTTAAAATGTTATTATTTTATATGGTCTAATAAATTAATCAAAAGAACTGTTGTATTTTTTTTACTGTTCCTGTCAACATGTCAGTCTAAATTACTGAAAACTTCAACACATAATATCCAGTACAGCCAGAACTTATCAAACAGCATCAAACTTGAATAAATGAGTCTAAAGGAAGGTCAAAGATAGTATGTTTATTAGTTATATTATGATTTCTTTATAACCAAGAACCAGACTCAGAATTCCAGTTTCCGTATGCACCGATCTACAAGCAAAATATATCAAATATATTCAGATAGATCCAATAGGACTGGATCCCAGACACTTACAGTATGAGTACGCTTTATTACCACTCCCACTCATACAAATGGTCTTCTGACTACCTTAAGTGTCCCATCGCAAGCACATGTAAATTTCCAGAAGAATACAAATCTGTATTGGTGCACAGAGAGAGGTAACTATTACATTGTAAACCTACTAAGAAGGAATGCAAACTTACCTCATACCCTCTATAGACTGGATCCAGACATTCAATGCCGGATTCCCACTGTATCTAAGCTTCCAAGCGAGTAAGGGAAGGCCACACACTTTCTCACACCGACTTATGTTCCCTATACATTTTAGTGTGGTGAGGAAGTCTGGACAGTATGGAGGACACTTAGAATGTCCTTACTGCACTATTTGCATTTTTCCCACCTCCCAAGTAGTGGAGTCGCTTTCCACATAAAACCCCGTCCAATCCATCCTGGCAATGTAGCACTTAGGCATGCGCTTTCATACAATGGGCATTTTCCAGTACAGAAGTCTGAATCCAGCCCTAAAACATGTAATTACCCCGGATGAATATGAATGGGTCAAAATGCATTACAACTGGTAAGTGCAGAGTGCACAAAAGGTGAACAAAGAACATTAAAAAAGGAAACATACTTAGTATCATTTTTATTTATTTGTTTGTGTTTGTTTGTTAATTTATTTAAGTGCACAAACCTGATTAAATTCCTTTTTTAAAATGGGAATTTTATGACACCAGTTTTTAGCCAACTACATAAAGGATATATATCATGCTTGAAATAAGACACTATGCTCCACTTCATTATGTATGCGTATCTGATGTTCCCAGTCTGCTAAAACAAGAATTGTTCCTAAACTAGCCAGACAACACTTCTGTATAATGACACCATAAGGAGATCTTCACATACATTTCTAATGTTGTTATTACAAATCCCTTAAGAATTGTCAAGCAAATGATTAGCTACTCAAAACACCAATGCAGACCGTGTAAAATGTGTATACAGGAGAGTTACAGATTCTGTTATTAGGAAGTGAATACAAGTTTTCCATCTGTGCCACTGATTAATGTTTGGGATAAATGCTGAGAGATCTGTAATCAAAAGCTAATGAGCTTTGAGCAACTTTAACAACTCACTAACCACAAGAACTGGATTAAGGATATTTGCTAGAAGCATAGAAAATGTATCTGTGAATAATATTTACAGGTGTGGGCTAATTGCTGTGAATTTATTATACCCCAGTGTAATAAAATTTTGATATATAAAGTTATGCTAAAAGGCATTTTATTTTCATAATGCATTGTCATTTAACACCAATTTACAAGGAAAAATACTCTACAAGCATGTACACACACCTTTTTTTCATATATTGTTTATTTAGTCTCTATGGGCTGGATCAACACTTACAATGCTGGTGTGATTGGAGCTCTAATGCTCTGCTGGATACAACCTTCCATATGTGTTAGAGGAGGCCACCAATTCTGTATTCCTGAGCAAACAATTCAATGCAAGTTTCTGCAAGCTCTGGGCCATGCTATTCAGTCATTCATGAATGTAACCAATCCCATTCAGACAATTGCAATTACCAGAGGTATGACACTAAATCAGTGTCTGGAAGCAGGCTGTACTAGTTTTCATAAAATACCAAATCTCTATTAAACTTTTTTTTTATATATAGATAGTTAAGTAGTCTGTGAATGGCTGTAGGGAATTATCTAAGGGTGGTTGTAGGTAGATGGTAAAGAGGTGAATGTCTGAAAAATGAGCTAATATGTGGCGGTATAGCGGATCGCGGATCTGTGTGTAACAAAGTGGCAGATAAAGTCAATATTTGTATTTAAACATCAGAGAGACATTGAGAAACTGTGTGACTAAAATTGCAACATTGTACTCATTCAGGATTGGAACATCAGCGGACAATTATTGACTTTATCTGCCACTTTGTTACACACAGATCCGCGATCCGCTATACCGCCACATATTAGCTCATTTTTCAGACATTCACCTCTATACCATCTACCTACAACCACTTTTAGATAATTCACTACAGCTATTCACAAACTACTTAACTATCTATATATATAAAAAAAAACGTTTAATAGAGATTTGGTATTTTATGAAAACTAGCGCAGCCTGCTTCCGTACACTGATTTAGTGTCATACCTCTAGCAAATTATATTTTGTTTTTTGGGATACACAATTCGTAGTGCATGCAGCTTAAACCCATAACCCAAAACCCATATTGTGCGCGGAGATAGAATTTTACCAAAACCAATTGCAAATACCAGCAGTTATTAAAAGTTTTTCAACTAATTGCATGGAAATTCCCAGAAATATGGAAGTCTGTATAGGTATAAAGCGAAGGAGCTCAACTCAGCTTCTCTGTCATAATTGTCCTAGATAGGTTAGAATGCATTCCTATTAATTAGCAAGGGCCTTCAGCCAAACCCCAAACTCACTATATGGCTCTATTTTTTAGATGAAGGATTACATTTTTTGGAATTTAAGTAAATGTCAGTTGATGTTTTACCACCATATACCTGTCAACTCTTCAAAAATAGACAAATGGCTCATTGTGTATTTTTCTTCATAACAATAATTAACTCTTTAATATTAATATATATAAATAAATAGGAATAAGAAGGGGAAAGCAAATAATAAAACAAAATGGGGGATAAAAAAGGGGTGGGGCTGGAGGTGTAGTGTACAAATTACTTTTACAAACTTTATATTGTATGTAAGAGTGGATACATTGAAGGTAAAAACAATCACTTCAAAACACAACAAAGACCTGGTGATCGGCCAATACAGGTGTGCCCAGTTAAACCTTTCAAAAACAGAAAAAAGTCTGCCACACAAGGCATGAAATTGCATGGATGGTATACCCACCTGTGGGAGAAAGTTGAATGGGGCTTCATAAGTCATTAAAACTTTGTTTACTCATAATTTAGCAGATACCGGCTCCCTGCAGAGATCAGATAATTTAAATGATATAACCCATTCAATATCCAATAGAGAGAGAGTGTGTAACTCATCCTCTGAATTGAATGGGTGATGTCAGCTCCATTGTCTGATCTCTGCAGGAAGCCAGAAGCTGCTAAATACAGTAAGTAAATAAACAATGTGTTAATGATTTACTAATAGGTTACAATTTAGCTTTCCCACCATGTTGTGAAGGAAACTTCATGGCAAGGAAAGCTGTACATGAAATTAGGCAGAGTGACAGATAAAGATTTATCCTATGTCACAAGCTTTCTTTTCTGTAGCTTTTAGGTGTTGTTTAAAAAAGTTAATCACTCTCAACCTATCTGGATATTCTATAGCTCAATGTTTGGGGGTCAAAATTGCTTGGTTTGAAAACCAACAAAAAGAAACAGCTATACATGCCATTGTCTATTTTGCAAATGCTTTTAATCACAACTCCTAATGTCACATGTCTATTTTGCAAATGCTTTTAATCATAACTCCTATGGTCTGTATTCAAATGCTTCCAATTTATTCCTATGCCAGCACATTAATACATTAAAAATAAGTAATGTTATGAAAGTCACATCAAAGTATCTGTCTCTTTTCTTCATATTTCCTATCTCTTCTTAGGTAGAAGAGATATCCATTTTCTAATCACTTTGCAAGCTTCATTTTCTGCTGCCTGTCAATCGGCTTTTCATTCCTTCAGACTAATATTTCTGTGCTTATGTAGGATATATCCCACCAGAAAAGTATAATAACAAATGAATACTGAGAGGTGGCTGGCATGAGCTTAACGCTCTTTAATAGGAAATAAAATACAGGAATTCTGTTATGTACAATATATGAAGGATTTTCTGAACTTTGTAACTATATGCATTCTAAATTAGAAATACTATACCATCTCCCTTGTAAAGTTATTCATCACAACACTATTCATATTGTATTACAATTGGAAAACTTTGAAAGTAAATTATATTTATAAAATGCTAATATTTAAGTCTTAAAATTAGTTATATTAGTTCTAATTATGAATATTTCTCAATGATTACAATAACATCATATGTACCGAGTGTGGGTCCCTGTTGCGAACAGCTCTAATTTTGATAGGGCCGTTCTCTCCCACCAGTTCCGAACTGGCAGGGATATAAATTGTTTATGCCTCAATAAGGCATAGCGATTGATCCCTGGAGCACCAAACGTGGTGCTCCGATAGGTAAGAGGAAAAACTAGACTTTCCCTAATTTTAACCCTAACCCTCCTCTTTCATTACCCTAACCCTAACCCTCCCTTCTCCCCAGCCTGGCCCTAACCCTCCCTTTCCCGCAGCCTGAACCTAACCCTCCCTTCTCTCTAGCCTGATCCTAATCCTCCCTTCTCTTTAGCCTAACCCTAAGACACCCCCCTCCCCACAGCCTTACCCTAACCCCCCTTCTATGACCATAAACCTAACCTTCTCTTCCTAAGAGTCTAAGCCTAACTCCCCCAACACTTAAAGTACCCGGAGAGGTTACTCACCTCTTCCGAGCTGCCGATCAGCACACTTACCCATTCATTAAAAAAAATTCTAAAAAGGCTGCATATTCATATAGAGACAGCTGAAAAGGAACTTGCCAAAAGTACCCAAGATGGGCCGGTAAGCGGGGGTTTAAGTTATACAGAAGGGGTGGGTTTTAGGGGTTACATGAAATTCAGCGATCGGACATACCTCTGATCTGCATGGATTACTTAAGACTGCCTTATGGCAGCATAAGTTACCTAAAGTTTGCACTAGTGAAGGGAGTGAAAGGGACGTTTACTCACCTTTTCTGTGCAGACTTTCAGACCGCTGCACGTACGGAAAGTGTGCGGGGGTCTGGATCCAGTCATATAACACTAGATAAATAACTTTTCTGCTACTGTAGCTAGACCTAGAGGAGCTGACCAAAATTGTGCCATTTTTAGTACTTAAATACACAAATGAGAATACACTTTTTCACAAATACAGACCTGACAGTTCAAGCCCCCTTCTGACCACTTGAGACTTTAGGTATTAGACAGGGTCTTTCACTGTAGTTGTGGTTACTTCTGTTTGGTATCCTGTACCACTACTGCTGAGGGTGCAAGTATTAATGAGAGCATCTGACTGTTTAGGCCACACAGATATGTCCACAAGAATACAGATCTCACCCATGATTGAGATCACCAAATTGCATGTTTGGTTTCAAATCGTCTCTATATTCTATATCAGTTCCACAATTTTTTAAATACTATTAACATAAAAACACAAAAATAAAAAAGACTTGCTCTGCAAATGACTGCATTACAGGGGAAATTCACTGTAGACAATTTTAATAGCTTTGGACTTGAATTCAAAATTTAAGACTTAAGACAAGAAAAAAACCCTAACATATTTTATTACTTCTTTACTACATGTTGTACCAAAATACTTGCATTGAATTAAAATAGATAAATTATTCACCTTTCATAGTGTGATTATAGTATTTCCTAAAATGCCATCATATACAGTGAAACTGTACCAAAAATAAATCCTTTTGCATGGTGGTCATCACTCTCCTGAACTACTGCTTTGCTTTAACATGTACACAAAACACAAATAGACAATATGATAGTTTTTTTTCTTTTTTTTTACAAATTTCTAAATAAATATTTAAACCCCACATGACAGTGCAAACATTTTAAGGAAATAAAGCACATAAATAATTCATAAGTGCCCATTCTTCCATAGTTCTTCATTTACTAGTATGGCATGTCTCCTAAAGACTGTTTCAGGTGGAAAAAATGACTGCTTTCACTTAGTAAGTTAGTGAATATATCAAGTCAATTAACTTTTAGAGGATGTAGGAAGTTTGTAAACAGAAAACGTGTTTTTTTTAAAATCATTTATACAATATTAAAAGTTACGAAAAATGAAATCATGCAACAAACCTCAGGTTTGTGCCAGCAGTAGCATCTAGAAGATTATTCAATAATTCTGGGTGCTTTCATACTCTCTTTGAAAATGTTGATGAAAATACAAGACCCGAGACATCATTATGATTTCCATTGTCCATTGTTATTCCATGTTAAGTGTAGAAAATTGCCATTTATAAACAGAAAATCCACATATCCTCGTTGACTGATAAAATAGATATTTTCTGGATGTGTGCCAAAACGGTATCTTCATCCACTGAAGAAAGAAGGTTCTTCTGAAAAAGAAACAAAAAGTACTATTTATCTTTCCTTAGTTTACTATGGCAAAATGACATGTTTTATTGCTTGACTGCTTTCATTTTATATTTATATTTCTGTGAACATTAGGGATGATCCAGAATAAATCTGCCCATACAATAGTAAAATTACCCATCCCAGCTGGAGGTGGACCAATAAAGGTGAAATGGTCCCGATATTGGCACCACTACCTCTCCTACTGGTACTAACAGCTGATTGGCTGCACTGGCCTCCTTTTAGTCTCTGCACCGATTGGCTGGGCCTTCTGTCAAAACAGGAAACCCATGCAGCTAGTCCTGCAGAATGCAGAGCTTTCATTACTTTATTACTGCTGTACTAGCCAGTAATAATAGAGTCAGGCAGAGTAACTCCACCCAGGAAGTGTATGTGTTTTGCCCTTGAGTTTGCCACACACTATTGGTTCGAACGCTGATCATTATCGGGTGATCAGACTATAAATCGTTGTAGTGCTTGGGTCTGATCATTTTATCTTATGGTATGTTTAAAATAAATCGGACCCAAGCTGATGACATTTCAAATCATGGCTAATTTTTGAAAAACTGGATTTTTTCCATACGCCAGAATAATATGTAAAAAAAGGAAAAAGTAAGCACATTTATTTCCAACATATTAAATTAAACCCTTTCACCAAATGCTGCACCTAACTGCTTTTAATAAAAGCTTACCATCCTTCCACTTATCTAAATCCTTCTCATTCTCCTGTCTCATCCAGCTGTGGTCATGCCCATTTTCACCACAGCCCACATGTCTTTATGCATTAGATCCTTATGTTTTTTCTTTCGTTCCACATATTGTACCGTATTCACACCTAAGAAGCAGAATATATGCTTAGGTGCAGATATTTAGTAAATGACTTACTATGCATGCATACTAGGTCATTTACGCATTCTGTGTACGTTAGGTACATAGATTGCCTCTGTGCGGTGTAATGCTGCCTCGGGGAGTGATTAGGTAGAAGCGGGAGGGGGGCGGGGTTTAGATTAGCCAGGGAGGGTGAAGGAAACTCCACACGGTTAGATAAGGTAGCCCTATGGCCTTCTAAAATGAAGGGAAGGATAGGAGCAGGACGGGTGAGCTAGGTGCGGATCTGTGAATATGGTCTATTATTCCCTATTTTCTTAACAATGACACAAACATAGCAAACAATTATGGACTTTACAAATTATTATTTTTTTTTATCTTAGAAAGAACAGCTATAGTTTCTACTTTTTGTTTGCCAACAATATTGACTGGCACTTAATGTACTTGAAATCAAGCCCTCAGTGTATACAGTATGTATTGATTATTTGGTGATTTTAGGCTGACATTTCGCTATAACATAGTATGTTGTGATAAGCTGAAGCATGTGTATTACTTTCTCTGGTGCTGTTTAAAATATCAGCCTTGTTCACTGTAATGAAAGCAATTTGCTCCTTGTAACCTCTGTAATATAATTAACTGAAATAAATGTTACTGTATAATATAATGTATTTTAAGCATTATAATACATACTTGATAGTGGCTTTCGCTATGACTAATAAGACAGAGAACAAGACAGAGCAGTACCTGTTAACCCAAGTATTAGACAAAGTACTAAAATAGGCCCGTATTCAGGGTACCGGACGTATAACATTTACGTCCGGTGTTTAGCGATTTTGACTACTGCGCATGAGTAGTCATTTTTTTACTACGCATGCACAGTAGTAAAAATCGCCAAACACCGGACGTATATGTTATACGTCCGGTACCCTGAATACAGGCCATAGTGCTGGATCCAGAATGACGCATTGAGGTGTTCCTGCACATCCACACCAAACAGATTTCCAGGACAGGTCTGCATCCTCATGATACAGGCGTCCTTGCAGGAAGGCTTTGTGAGGGAAGGACTGATCGACCCACCATATGTACAGTGCATATGCATGATGGGTGGGAGAATGTATGGTAAATGTAAAGGACATGGTTAAGTTAAAGTTAACACATAAAGTAGGATGCAGGGAACAGAAGTCCTGCGAGTGGAGTGTTCTTCCCTTCTACATATAAAACTTAGGATCTTTCTATTGGATGTCCACTATCGCTGTGGAGGTGTTATGCATGTCAGATGTTATACAATGGAGCCTCTTAGTGTATGGAACTAATATACGTGCGCTGGGAGATCCGTTGGACATGGTAACATTTGAAATCCGCATACCTACTCCCCACAAGAGAGGCAGGGATAGGGCATGTAAATAAAGTTTTGCAAGGATCATGCAGAGAAGTTAAGTGTAGTGTTCTGGACACATCACTAGAGAGGGGTGTGGCAGGGGAAATTACTCCCCTCTTCCATATGGCCTTCCAAACCTCCTTGCTTATGGAACACACACAGAGGTCCCTGTATAGGCCCCTGCATAGGAACTTACATTATGAAGGATAACAATTTTCTATATTATATAATAAGAACTCTATAGAACGAGGGACTGATTTTAGTCAGTACTATGGCAATTTGTGTAATGTAATGCATATTTTTTATATTTACACTGGACATGCCCAGAAAATGAGCAAAATGAGCTTATTGCAATGTATACCTGTAACTGAATGGGAGGATTTACAGAGCATTTTCTAATGACCACCTCAAAACTACCTGGACAAAATAGTAAGAAAACTGAGGCACTTTGGTGGATCTCAAAGTAAAACAGTTTAGTAAAAGTTATTGTCATTCTGTACAGCAAGGCATGGAGAGGTATAGATAGCAGCAGTAATGTTACTAGGAAAGATTCAGATTAGAGCAAATAACAATGAGAACCTAGATCCAGAAGTAATGAGGTTCCCAACAGAATGCACATGTATGCTTCCATATATAAAATACCAGTGATTTATATACATTTACTAAATTGCAGCAGTCTCTAAATCGTAGTAATTGTAACATTGCATAAAAAGTATGGATAAACCGGCAGTTGTGTTATGCATGTGCCCGAAGCCAGATCTATTTATTACAATAAATTCAGTTAATAAGGAGATAAGAAGGATTCGCAATTCTAAGTACCTAACTTGCAAGGCAACTCCCTTGACATGCCCTCGTTTTTTGGTTCTTAACCGACTTAGGAAGGCCATAGGCAGCCTTATCTTCCTGTGCCTATGGGCCTGATCCAGACCTACGCCCGCCGTCCTGGCTTATCAGTCGATCTGCGCAT
>WWET01000007.1:2200197-2222578 GCA_011038615.1 Limnodynastes dumerilii
CTGAATGAAGTAACGGATACCATAACACATGGTAAAAGTGTGGAAAAGCCGCTCATTGAATGATATAGAGGAAATTGTATGTCAGTCTTGTATCAGTTAATGGGCTCTATTTACTTACCTTCCTCGTTCCCTGTGAAGGAAGCTGCATCAGGCTCGCTTATCATCGCAGCGAGCCTGGCAGCTTCCTTCACATGATTTACTAATACTCACCCCTCCTCCGAGGTCCCACGATGAGCCGCGGGTCGGTGCTGTGCTTCTCCGTGCGATCCCTGAATGAAGTACTGCACATGCGCAGTATCTCTCCCTTGATAAAGCCCCACATGGGGTGAAACGTGCGTCGGGTGGACTCCGTAGCAGCATTTATTATGGTCATCTGAGTGCACCGTTGGATCCTTATTCCTCTTTCCTTCAGCTGCTTTTTTGTGTCTCTCTCCCGTGGACACCGTTCATTTAACAGCCTAGAGTAGGGCAAGATACTTGCACATGGAATGTGCGAAGTGATTCCTTGCAGCCTCTATCCCCCTCTAGGGATAGCATCCACTGTTAGGAGGTAGTGAGCGGTGTCCTCTTAGGAGATATTTGATATGTGTAGCCCAGCTGGTTATGGTTATCTTGGATATTTGTTCTTAAATATTCACCCTTATTGTTGGATTTTAATTATATCTCATTAAAAATAACGTTTTAATTGTTTATTTGTTGTCTGCCTCCTCATTATATAGGAGTGTGCGTCTTTAAGAGTCCCAGTTAGGGGTTATGCATATGTTGTGCACCCCCTTTTTTTCTGTCCTTGTTATATATATATATATATATATTTCATGTTCTAGGTTAGAAAACGCAAGATGCAGCAAACAGTAACAAAAATCTCTATGTTTATTAATACTAGATAGATAGATTGATAGATAGATAGATAGATAGATAGATAGATAGATAGATAGATAGATAGATAGATAGATAGATAGATAGATAGACAGACAGACAGACTCAGGGTTTTTTCAATCTGGCTCAGGGTTAGCAGTGGGGAATAGGAAATGAGGGATCTTGATGTGGGCCTTGCTCATTGGTTGAAGCCCGGAGCGGTACATGAGGAAGGCACTATGGAGTAATTATATATGTACAGAAGTAGAGAACACGGAGAGAGACACAGGTGGTAGGAGAAGTAGGGACTGCACTGACTGAAGCAGCTGAGACTGTAATAGGCCTTGAAGCAGTTGGGGCTGCGATTGAACAGGAACAGTTGAAACTCCATTGGTATTTGTGAGCTGTACACACTCGGACAGCTGAAACTTGTACTGCTGCGGATGGTGAGAGCTATACGCTCTAGCAGATGGAATGCTGGTGCAGTTAGTGCAGCGAATAGATAGAGTGGCACGCTGTTGCAGACAAAACACTGGTGTTTGTAGTGCAGCAGATGAGTGAATAGCAGATTGATTGCTGGTGTTGATAGTGCTGCAGCAGAGAATTAGAGACTGCACCGCTACTTGCAGATAGAACGCTGGAGCTTGTAGTGCAGCTGGTGGTTGAGCAGCACACCTGCAGATGGCATGCTGATACTGACAGTCCTGCAGTTTGGATCAATGACTGCACTGCTACTTGCAGATAGAATGCTGGAGTTTGTCCTGCAGCTAAATGATTGAGCAGAACAACCTTACTTGAATAACAGGCACAGGGAGAACTGAAGCCACACTTAGGGATGCAGGAACCAAGAACGTTGCACTGGCACATGTGAACCTGTGCCAGTAATTTAAATAGGGAGCACTTTACACCTATTGGCTGCCAGGTAACAAGGGAGAGAATGCAAACACGTGGTTGGTGCAGAACAGTCAGTTGACCGTATCCAAGATAGCCACAACGATGAACCAAACAACTACCTGGCCCTGGATCACAGATCATCCATAGCTCAGGAAACTGGGGGTGCGTGACTGAGTAGGCGGCGCTAGAGATCCAGGACCAGCGTGGGAAAGGCAGATTCTGATTTAATAAGCTCCATGCTTAATGGAGTGACAAATAGATAGATAGATAGATGGATGGATGGATGGATGGATGGATGGATGGATGGATGGATGGATGGATGGATGGATGGATGGATGGATGGATGGATGGATGGATAGATAGATAGATAGATAGATAGATAGATAGATAGATAGATAGATAGATAGATAGATAGATAGATAGATAGATAGATGGATAGTTGTATCTATAGATATTATATTTTTATACACACACACATATACTATTCTGTGTTAGACTGGTCCTTCTCCCAAACGGCCATTCTTATGTTAATCAAATCTGAGGTGAATCAGAACTACTCAGGAATGTATACACATATATTTCTGTATTTCATGAGTCTGTTTGCTGTGTCAGCTGCATCACTAAATATAACATTTTCAAAAAAGACAGTCATTTGTGCTCTTCAAAAATAATCTCTTCTTAGACATTCCATTTCTGTATTTAAAGGGAAGACTGTGTGTGTTGCACAGTCAACATATATTACTGTAGTTATTGGGACTGTTTTTCCTGTCAGTTGCATCAATACATATAAAAATTTTAAAGAATACTTTTATAAGTATTCTATAAAAATGTATATATTGGATATTCTATTTTTGTATGTAAGACTGTGTGTGCTGCAGAGGCAGCATGTATTACTGTAGTTACTGGGTCTGTTTGTCTTAGCAGCTGCACCCTTACATAGTAAAATCTCAAAAAAGACGTTTCTTTATTCATGCTAACGTTTCGTAAGGATTCTTGGTTTTCAATAACTATGGACCTGATTTACACTTAAGAACGTGATAAGTTCCTAAATATACGCAAATAATAGCAATGAAACTCCCTCGGAAAGCCCCCGGTTTTCAGGTTCTTATGTGACTTATGAGTGCCATAGGGCTCCCTTAACTGTAGGTTCCCATTTGAATGCGTAGGGCGTCTACTTTAATACCTACTCACCACTACTTATCTCTAACCTGTTTGAATAGCTTAAGGGGGCTGTGGTCTACATCAAAACTAACATACAAGGAGATTACAATCTAGTCTGTATAAAGGCATTTAACACACACTCAGGATACTATGAATATCTACCAATGCCCTTTTGTCTCTGCAATGTTTTGCGGTCTTTCAGTATTTTATTATTGATTTCCTACGAGATTTCCTGGGACAATTTATCGTGGTTTACCTAGATGACATCCTGATCTACTCCACTTCACTGGACATGCATCGTTCCCACATCTGGCAAATCCTTACTTGTCTGAGGGGAACATCTGTATGCCAAGCTTGAAATGTGCGAGTTTAAGGTGTCAATAGTAGTGTTTTTTGGCTAAATCATTACCCCTAAGGGGTTCACCATGGATCCAGAAAAAGTGAGGGCAATTCTGGAATGCGTGCAAACCTCCAATCTTAAGCCAGTGCAATGCTTGAAAATCAATAATCTTTAAAGTGTTTAGTACATCAGTTAGTAATCAAAATAAGAATAAAGAATTCCACTTCAGTATTCAGCAGACATGAAAATGATTGCACTCCCATAGAAACTGATACATTGTCTAAGATTTTAATGACAATCATTATTGGTAGGTATTAAAATGGACTGATTGATTTGAGCTAAAATATGAGATTTCATTGTTCAACTTTAATTTAGAGTTTAAACATAAATCTATTCAGTATTTTAGTTCTATGTGCAAAAGTAAATTATTTTCCCTGGTGTCAAAAAAAATCAAAATTAATTTGCCCTCCTCACAATTGGGCCGGATTCTCACTTAAGAATATTGGGGTAGATCCAGATCTACGTCTGCCGTACGTTTATTCACGGAGCGTATTTTCGTACACGTAAGTTCGCTACACTCCCCTCGGCACACCCCTTGCACGGACGTATTTTGTCAAGATACGCTACCCAAACCCTACCTTAACTTTTTCCTAAACCCTACCTTAACTTTTTCAAATGTAACAGCGTACGTCCGCTAACGGACGGGACGTATAGGTGAACGTACGCTGCTTAGCACGCCCATACTGTACACTTTACATACAAACCTCCACCTACTTCACGTAAATCGAACGTATTGTTGTCTCACGTAAAATTGGCATGCCCACACGTAAGTATTTACGTGACATGACACATACTTTCCCATACGTTCACTATTACGCTACACGAATGTGCGTATTTTTTATGGTGCGCATGCGCAGTGTGTTCTAAACTGCGATTTTACGTCTCCGCCACGCGTAAAATCGCTTCGAAGCGTAGTTCTGGATCAGGCCCATTGCTTCTTAAGTGCATAGTTATAAGAGCAGAGCTACTTTGCAGGCGTAGTAACTCTTTTACGCTATCTACGTACCATTTTTTGTGTAGATTGCGTACATGCGGTCTTTAACAAAATGGTACATAGATAGAATAAAAGAGTTACTACGCATGCAAAGTAGCTCTGCTCTTATAACTACACACTTAAGAAGCAATATTCTTAAGTGAGAATCCATCCCAATATAGCATTGTTTTGCTAATTTTTTTTACTATTATTGTTTGTGTTAAATATGCATTCTGTATTGGTCAGTTACCTCTGAAGTTGTCTCCAGGAGTCATGACCTGCTAGGAGCCTGCAGCAAGCCTGTCCTGACCATTGTGGCTTTAGTAAAAACCAGATGCCTAGTTAGACTTTGCTCCCTGGAAGGTCACAAATTAAATATTATAACCAGTCCAAAACAGTCCGACACAGTTATTATGGATCCTTCCACCAGAAATACCATCCACGGATTAATTGCATGAGTCTACAATTTAGGGCAAATGATGCGGACATAAACCAGAAAGGTCCAACTGTAAAAATAACAAGCTACATCTCCAGCTTCTGCAGGAGTAAAGGTTGACATCAAAGTTAACCTCTCGGAGAGATTCTCCAGGGACTGCCTACAATTTTTCTGGTTTAAATATAGCTGTCTTCTTTGTTTACATTTGCAGCCTAACTCCTCCGGAACTGAGCAGCATAGGGTTGGGTTCATCATCACCCTTCTCCAAGGTGATTCACAGATATAGGCCATCATCCTATCCACAGATCTCCCTTATCATCAATCAGTGGAGAGGCCTTCCATGTTCTGGGCCTAATATACGATGAGCAGGATCACATGGGAATAGCAGAATCCCATATACGGGTGACCTGACAGGGGCAGAGATCAATGGAGGAATACTGTATCGAATATCATTGTTGAAAAGAAGAAACGTTCCCGTTTCTTAGGGGCTGTGCATCTACTGCGGCAATAAAGGCCACAAGGCTGACCCCTTCTCCAATAAGAAGAAGCCAGCAAGAAATGCTTAAGCCATGCATATAGAGGATGTCCACCTGAGAATCCAGCAAATCTTTTCCAAACATTTGCTATTCATTTTTGTGTGGCTTCAGTATGACACCTGGATCTAGGACATTTTCATCTTTGTAGACAGTGGGGCAGCGGGAAATTTTTGTAAATAATGATCTTCTCTCTGCTAAGTCTCACTTTTCCCTTCTTATGCTTCGACATTGTTGACTACTACCTCCTGCTTCAATCCCCTCACTCTCTGGACCTATCTGACTGCTGTTTCTCTGTCTCCACCCCAAGCTCCTCCTCCCCTCCTGCTCCCCATTCTGTAGGCATCCCCCAGGATTCAGTTATTCTATCCTTAAATGAGAATCTGTCCCAATATAACATTGTTTTGCTAATTTTTTTTTAACTAATATTTTTTGTATGAAATATGCATTCCGTATTGGTCAAAAGTGTGTGCTCTGTAAGTTTTAGGCAGTCTGAAGTGTTCTGTCCACATTGTACTGCGGTCACTAGTGTGCTCTCTGTATTTTGAGGTGTGCTCTCTGTATTATGCTGTGGGCAAATTAAGAAATTATTAGTTGTTAAGTTAGTAAAAAACAAAAAGGGTTTAAATAATGAATGTTCCAACAATACACAATTATAAAACTGACACCATGCCTTAGGTATTAGAATGAAAATAAGTATCATACCAACAGATGGCTGAAATTTCCCAAGTGCAAAAACACCTCTTGGTGAAGCAGATGGGATTGCTGGAGAGGAATACATTTTTTCTGTTTCCTAGAATAGTTTTAAACTCTTATTTGCTACTAAACATCACAATAAGAGATATACACAAAATGCTAAATTTTATTCATAAAAAGCACAAACCAGGTTCCACTGAGTCAATTAAGCAAATAAAGTATTGCATTGTGTCTCATTGTATGTATGTCAATCTATTAATATATAACATCAAAATATATTTGGATTTAAGTTGTAAGCTTAATTAATATGCAGAAATTTTATTAACTTTTGAAAGAACAAATGAAGTGCACATTTTATTGTATGTAATATGAAGAAATCCTATGTATACTTTTCAGTGATTTATATGACGTTGGTGAAACATAATGATATGACACCTGTCTCCTTTCTTAACAGATGATAATTGGAGATTGTAAAAGCATTCTCTGGGCATTCAGTGCTGCCCAAGATCATGTGAAGCAATCAGATGGCACTTTCACAAACTAGAATCTATAATTCCATAAATTTCCTACATGACTCTTTATGTAGGAATGATGATGTCACTCCTCACCTCTGTTAATCTAGCCCTATCTGGAAAACTGTGATTTGTTGCTTTGTTAAATTGCTTGGCTACGTGGGGACATCATTCAGACTAGACCTCAAATCTCACCTCTAAGTGCTTGACTGTTCTAATCCTAATCCCTAATTTCAAACTTGTAATATTCGCTCTGAAACCAATTGCTAACTGTTCCAATTACATATCTAACTGTTCCAAGTACATACTCATTTTAGAATATGGACTCTCATAGGTAGGATTCTTTCCTCTATATGTTTTATTTCCCCATAACCTTATTAAATCCTAACATAGGTCCTGATTCAGAAATGCGTGCAGTAGGGGACTTACGCATATCAGGTGCGTTAGTCCCACTGACAAGTAGCATCTGCCAATGGGCGTGCCAGAAGTTACGCGTCAGAAGTCCTTACTTGGACTTCTGTAGAAGGGGGTGGTCCATCAGATCTGCATGCTTAAATCCTGCCACACAGGCAGAATTAGGCATGCAAATGATGGGCCGGGGGTGGAGAGCAGCACATCCGTGCGTATTACTTAAGGTAGGGTTCTGGACACTTAAATGTAGAACTAAGAAGGAGGGGAGTGATGGGGTGTGCAGTCCCCTCCTCCGTGCCTACTATCAGATTTACGTGCACACGTAGGTCACACAAATCTGGTTCAGGCCCATTATTCCTATTCAATATTATGTTGTCATTTTATAATAACCATTCATGGAAATTTCTATTATCCATATCTGTGTGTATTGTCTGTCTTGTCCTTGTAAGATGACGGGTGAATAAGTAGCGGACAGGAAAATTATTTTAATTTTCTGTACTGATGCAAAAAATTTAATTAAATGAACTTTAAGTGCTGTTGCTATATTAATTTTAGATATTTTACCAACTGCAAAAGAATGAAAACAGAGAATAATAAAATCATTATACATTTACCAATATTTTAAAAAGATCAATTATATACATGTATTAGTTAGTTTTGCATTAGATAAAAGAATACTACTTCATTTAACAAATGCATATGAAAATGCATTCATATTTACATTAATTTAATATCTATGATATTTATGTGTCCAGTACCCCACTTATGCTCACAAAGGGCTGGATCCAAAAAATAAAGGAAACACAAAAATAACACATCCTAGATCTGAATGAATTAAATATTCTTATTAAATACTTTGTTCTTTACATAGTTGAATGTGACAACTGACAACAAAAGCACACAAAAATTATCAATGGAAATCAAATTTATTAATTTATGGATTTGGAGTCACCCTCAAAATTAAAGTGGAAAAACACACTACAGGCTGATCCAACATTGATGTAATGTCCTTAAAACAAGTAAAAATGAGGCTCAGTAGTGTGTGTGGCCTCCATGTGTGTGTATGACCTCCCTACAATGCCTGGGCATGCTCCTGATGAGGTGGCGGATGGTCTCCTGAGCTGAGGCCTCCCAGACCTGGACTAAAGCATCCGCCAACTTCTGGACAGTCTGTGGTGCAACGTGGCATTGGTGGATGGAGCGAGACATGATGTCCCAGATGTTTCCTCTTTATCCATTTCTCTAGTCTCTTAATGTGTCCTGAAGAAATGAATGGTGACATATCAAGGGTTGTGACCGGCTAGAGGAGGGTGGCATTTTTCAGAGGAAGGGGTGTAAAAGAACACGATGGCATGAATATAAACTGGAGGGTGGTAGATGCAGAGGAAATGTGTGGTAATATTACTTCACTGAAAGGGTGATAGATAAGTGGATTAGCCTCCCATCTGAGGTGGTTGAGGCTAACACAGTAGAACAGTTTAAACATGTATGGGATAAATATAAGGATATCTTATATCTCTAACCAAATTGAAGGTAAATAGGGTCAGTATAGTTTTTAGTAAACAACTGGGCAGACTGGATGGGCCATGTGGCTCTTATCTGCTGTCACTTTCTATGTTTCTATGTTACCCTGATCCACCTACAATTTACCAGCAACTATAACCGTTAAAGTAGAACCCATGCTTAAAAGAATTTAATTATGTCAGTAACTCATGTAAAATAGCTAAACCTCTGTATTTCTTATATAAGTGTATTATTCTTTGTTTTTAATATTTTCTTCCACCTTATCCATTTCTCCTTTTTACTTTAAATTAATGCCATTAAAATAATTCAGGTTTTATTTCCATTTTACATGTCTACTATTTCTACATTCTTGATGCTTGCGCTGTTACAGTAAGGCAGTGCACGTATTATGTTACTATGGTAACGGCTTCTATCACTGATTAAACAAGGAAAAGATAAATGCAGTCAAGTAAGGTTTCCTAAAGCAAGGTCAATGTGTCTCATGTTAAAGAACTGCTGCAGTAGGAATACCTTACTCTTAATGCATGCAAATACATGTGATCACGTGTTTTTCTGTATTTTACCTGTATATTTATTAATAAATAAGTCAAGTTAAATTAAAAATAAAGTTGAGCTTATAAGAATGTATTAAACCGAATGAGACTAGTGATTTGTTGGCCATTACACAACACTTTACACTTTAAAAAGGTGCACAAACTGCATACTTTCACTCATAGGCAGATAAAAACACAATGGGCCAGATCCAGAACAGCACTTGTGAGCGAACTTACGCGTGGCGGAGACGTAAAATCGCCTTTTGGTAAGTACTGCGCATGTGCACCATAGAAAATACGCTCAGTAACGTAGCGTAATTGTGAACGTATGGGCCATTCACGTATGTGTCACGTAAATACTTACGTGTGGGCGTGCCAATTTTACGTGAGTCCAAAATACGTCTGAAATACGTTAAGTAGGCGGGGGTTTGTATTTAAAGTGTACAGTATGGGCGTGCTTAGCTGCGTAAATTCGTGTTGCCCATACGTACGTGTGCGTATCACTGCGGTTACGTTGGCAAAAGTTAAGGAGGGGTTTGGAAAGCGTATCTTGACAAAATACGTACGTTTAAGGGGTGTGCATAGGGGAGTGTACAGAATATACGCACACAAAAATACGCTACGTGAATAAAAGTACGGCAAACGTAGTTCTGGATCTACCCCAAAGTATTTAATAAGAATATTTCATTCATTCAGATCTAGGATGTGTTATTTTAGTGTTCCCTTTATTTTTTTGAGCAGTGTAGTTACTCCTGGGCTAAACCATGGTGATTGCAGGGGAGTCATATTTAATCTGTTGCAAACAGTATTAGAGTTGATAGGTGATGTTTCCTCTCCCAAGACTAAATAACAGTGTGATAGTAAAGCTGGTCAGTATCTGTGTGCAGTAAGCATGTTACATGCAGTTCACTTTAACTTAGTTCCGTACAATAGATATTCTGTGGTAAGGAGCTATGCTTCCCATCTGCCCACCAAGGCTTCCCTATGGCAGTGTAAGTCACACAAATATCCACACGAGGGGAGTGACAGGGTGAGGGTGAGACCCTGGCACCTTTGGAAAGTGCATGGGGGTCTGGATCCGGTCCATCATGTGGAAATTATTGTTCTTCAGTTTCTTGTCTTTTAGATTTAAATAGGAAATTACATTTATTTATACATTTATTGTTTTTTTTTCTAAAATAAATAATTATTGTTTTTAAATAATAATATAGAAAATACCATAAATGTTTCACCTAACACATTAGTATTATATTCATGATATATTTATGGCATGAGTGATGAATATGCTAACCACTTTTAATTTATTTATTTTAAATAAAAAATTGCATAAATGTTATAGTTTTGACAGCTAAGCATTTCAGTAAAGCCAATTCGATATCAGGACTTGTCACTGATTGTTGCTTGATATATACTAGATTTACCTATTTAAGAGTTTGTTTTTACTTGTAATGTTTTAAGGGACATCCAACTCAATTTACAGTTTAAACATCTGTGCTTTGTGCAGTAGGATTAGATTATATACTCTTGGTAGGCATTTCTTTTACATTTAAATAAATCATTGTTGGTGGGCTACAATACAAGCTAATCTAGTAAAGAATAAAATGCAGGGAAATTGCTATTTTGGGATTTATAGGCTGGAATTGTTTTCCAAGTTAGCAATATTTATGGAGATTTGCTTTCTTTTTAAGGTAAGGGAAAGTCATGTAAATTTAAACACCCACAGGAAAAAATTATTTATATTTTACTCAATGGGATTATTTAAAGAAAAAAGTGGTAAAACAAGGAATACATTGTAACAGTAAGCTGCATGAATTTTTTCTCCAAGCAAAAGAATATCGATTGTTTATGACCTGTGAAGTATATTAACTAAAACTCAAATTAATGTAAAGTATAGGTCTAGGTCTAAACCAATTATCTTATAAAAGCAATATAAAACTTGCTTTTTGTAATGCTTTGCGGATAATTTATGTTTTAAAACATGTATTGTAACTGCATGTTCAAGATATTTAATATACTGCAACTTGCAGAATATCGTATTATTAGTGATAACATTGGGCCTGATTTAGACTTAAGAATGAGCTTGAAATTAAGGGCCTGATTCAGAGTTTGAAAATAAAAGAGGAAAGTTACTCCTGGGAAAAACTATGTTGATTTCAGGGGAGTCATATTTCACCTGTTGCGAACAATATCAGAGTTCAGATGTAGTGTTTCCTAGCCCATGTCTAAATAACAGTGTAAAAGTAAAGCTTGTCAGTATCTGTGTGCAGTAAGCAATTCAAAGATATATCCCTGCATGCAAAGAATGCAATAACCTTGACTCCCCCTGAAATCAACATGATTTTGCTCAGGAGTAACGTTCCTCTCTTATTTTCAATCTCTAAATCAGGTCCTAAGAGATTAAAGTTACACCTGGGTTAAACCATGTTGATTGCAGGGGGAGTCAAGTTAATTGTATTATTTGCATGCAGGGATATATCTTGACTTGCCTACTGCACACAGATACTGACCAGTTTTACTTTTACACTGCTATTTAGACTTGGGCTAGGAAATGTCAGCTTTTAACTCTAAAACTATTTGCAACAGATGAAATATGACTCCCCTGCAATCAACATGGTTTAGACCAGGAGTAATTTTCATCTCTTAGGACCATATTCACACTTAAGAAACAGCTGCTTCTTAGTATGTTCTTTTCCATAATGGCCTACTGCACATGCGCAATAGTTCATTTACGCAATCTACGTACCACTTATGTATGTAGATTGACTCTACATTCTTTAAAAACTGCACAGAGTAATTTAGGCAGAGGGAGGTATGCTAATGCCACCTCAGGGTGACCTCAGAAGTGGGAGGGATTTAGATTAGCTGGGGAAGGTTGGGGGGAGGCTTTCTTAAGAAGGAAAATATACACGGTTATTTAAGAAAGGTCAAGGGTCAGTACGGGTGAATTAGGTTTAATACAGCCCCAAATTTCAAGCTCCTTCTTAAGTCTTATAAGCAAAATGAAAACTACATTTGACCAGAAATACCAAAGGGCTGGTCTCCGCTCTTTACATGCAGAAAACAGCTGCATCTCATGACATGCATGTGCAATGTACCTCCAGTACTGAGACTCGTATGACGCAGTCTGGAGGTATTAACATTTTAAAGTAACCACCTTACAACCTATCCAGACTATTTTCCTGTCCCCTTTTTAAATAAGGATGGAATGGAAATCTTAAGATAGGGTCCAGGGATCTTGGACCGGATTCGCAGATCCGTGTTTACTAAGTGCACGTTTTTATGCACGCATGTAGCAATGCAACACCCATGAAACTCCCCTTGGGTTTTCGGTGACTTACGCCTCTATAGGGCACCCTTATCTCTACGTGTGTACTTACACGCATATGTTATTTATGTATGTGCGTATCTTACTAATTGCGCCCTCAAAAGCCAATTTAAATGTCTCCCCTGCCCACTCTCATGTAAATTTGACCGTACGGAAGACAACCACGCCCCTCCGTACATATGTCCCTAAGTGCGATTCACAAGTCTGTGTCTAAAGTACTTACGTGCGTAAACATTAAGTAACTTGCGTGGAAAAAGTTAATACGTATGTGCAGTTAATCCGCTCCTAAAAATATGCACGCAACCCCATGCAAAACCTTATCTTTGAATACGGCCCCTTAAGTCCATGTACACAAGAAGAAATGTTTTCCCTGGTACGCAGGGAAGGCTGAATACAGCGGGAATTCGGCTTTGTATCCCCACTCCCAAAGTGCTTGGAGCTTTGAGCGCAGCATGATCAGAAGTTAACTGCAAAACTCACCTGTCTTTGACTTTGAGAGCATTGCCACCTTAAATTTAGCCAGCAAAATCAGCATTGTTGCCAAATCTTATTTAATTAGTAACCCAAAGTGTTGTAGAGAGCACATTGTTGATTGTTAATATTCAGAGATACTTGTACAATCCAAGACCATTGTGTTCACAAGATCAAGTCAAGAGTTATGTAAGACTGAAATGGGCTATGCTATACTGTACTATAGAACTTTGTTTCATTTAATAGCCTCTTCAGCTCACTGTTTTTGCTTATGTAGTTAAAGGAAAGATACAGAGCATTTTAGGGGTTAGCAAAACTTTTGCTTATATATAGTTTGTTTTTACATCAGAAATTCTTAAAACCCGTAAAATGATCTGTATCTTTTTTTTTTTACTACATAGAAAGCACTCACACATCTTTAACTTAATTTGCCCATTCATTAGTACAAAAACTCTATGTAAAGTTATTGTATGTAGCTACACTCATATAGCTGTTTCTGGACTAACATTATTTTCTACCTATTTTCAGCTATTTCAAAAGTAAAAAAAAAAGTGCTATATACCCAGATGTGTTTTGCCGATACAGCTTTTTCTGAAAGACCATCATACAGCATCTGCATGTAGACTGCCAGCATTTGCCAACGGTCTTTATTGTAGAAAGCGGTGGTGATGCAAGTAATGGAGTTGTGAAGAGTTATTCACCGAAAGGTAAGTGTTTTTAGCTAATCTACCACTAACCATTTCCTAACCCTAATCCTCTTTTTCTCTCAGTCTAACACTAGCCTTCCCCTTCTTTTGCCCAAACCCTCCATGCCCCACAGCCTAACCCTAACCATTCATGCCTCGCACCTTAACCTTAACCATCTATGCTCTGCAGCCTAACCCTAATCCTCCCTGGACCACAGCCTATCCCTAACCCTCCATGTCCCACTGCAATCTAACCTTAACCTTCCCCTTAAGCCCTAACTATAACTTTAGCCAACCATAGTTGCCACAGTCTAACCCTGACCTATAATCTGCCACAACTGCCAGAACCTGTAGCTCTTGGGGACGGGACATATGCAATAAACGGTTTCAGTATTTTCTTGCCACTGGAGATAACATTAAGATATTTAAGTTCATTTTTTTTGGCCAGAGCTGTTTAAAAACCCTCCCAGAAAACTTGGTTTTATTGGTTGAAGTACGACTGCCAGTAATAATACTAGGATGCCACTGGTCAGTAGACTAATCATATGCACTAAACTTGTGCATTGTAGTGTCACTACAAATATAATATTCTTTTAGCAGCTAATATTTAACATATAGATGAATTACCACATCTTCAGATTCTGCAGCAAATACTTGCATAAGCTCCTATGAGCTGATTTATTTCACACAACAGTTGGGTTACATAGGGTCCCTGTTTTGAACTGATGCCAATTTAGTTTCAGCTATTGTAGCCATCTGTTCATTATCCAGATCTTGACACATTTTATATAAATATTAGGTTATTAATGAAATGAACACTCAAATAAAACTTACTAGTGCCTTCAACGCATCCAAGTCACACACTTACAAAGTGTAAACAGAATTTTATTAAAGTAATTTACAAATCCTGTCATAGGACCGGATCCAGACCCTCACACGTGTTTAAGTGGGCAATCGTTCCCATGTTTGGATCTGGCCCATATTTAGTAAAAACTTTGATTATTCTAAATGTGTGTTACAACTAATAGAGGGGTTTATTGTAAACACATAGGCAGCCGATGCCAGCGAAATATAAAAACGAAAAATTTATTAGAGAAATAAGAAGACAATAAGTAATTAAAGTGATATAAGTGATAAAAAGTGATTTAGCTTAAAATCGCTTCTATGCCTAGACTGTTAGTGCTGTTGTATTTGGCACTCAGTAACATCGTTTATAATTGCTAATTTATCGTGCCCCTTTGATTGGCACTTTTTATTAGTCATAATAACGCTATTCCACTGCACTGGCATATATTGTGCTGTTGCTGGCAATTATATTAGGAGGTTACTACTTAATTATCATAGTGGGTGATTAAAATTCCTACACCTGATGTGCTGTCCACACCCCCCCCAAACCAATGCCCCAATAACGACACGGACACATTCTTGGATTTATAAAAGGGGGCACATTTATTGATTAGAATCAAGAATAGGACTATTATTTTAGATAGTTGGCGACCACTAGCAGGTGGGGAACAGCATCCAGAGTGACAAGATATATCCGACAGGATCCCCTGTCAAGCGCCCAACCGGTAGGGATAAACGGGTACTAACCCCCCTTCACCGTGCACGCCACGAGCGGCAGAAAAGACCCCCGCCTCATGGCCTGGTTTCTAATCGTAATCCAGGGGTGTACCTATCCCTACCACTTACGAGCCCGTTCCCAGGGCGCTAGATAACATTGCTGTTCCCTGCCGCTACCGCCTAAATATGCCCCGTCTGAAAGAAATAACATGTTAACAAGCCTAACAATGGGAAGGGAGGGAGGGAGAAAAAAGACAGGCAGAGAGTGAGTCACACAAAATGGAGGACATTTATACCCAGGAACCTGTTCCCACCCACATACCCGCCCACCCCACATA
Source organism: Limnodynastes dumerilii (assembly GCA_011038615.1). Lineage (NCBI taxonomy): Eukaryota > Metazoa > Chordata > Amphibia > Anura > Limnodynastidae > Limnodynastes > Limnodynastes dumerilii. The sequence continues at coordinate 2,215,509 of WWET01000007.1, forward strand.
CATTGGCCAATACCCACCAGGGCTGAGCAGCTTTGAGAAAGGGGGGGGATAGACAGCCCACAGGTGATGATTTTATATGCCCTCTAGCTTAGGGCAGCTCTCGTTTTTCATTTCCCTCTTATTTTTGAACTCTGAATCAGTTCCATTGTGCTGCTTGGACTCTTTTTTTCATAAGATCAAATGGCAGCAGCAGTGAGTTTTCCAAGCCTAAGTAACACCATGAGATTAGAACATTTGAGGAAATACAAACTGCAGAGGGAGACAGAGAATGCGGACTATACAAGACTGTTGAATTGCGGAGAATGTCATCTACCTTACTGGTATTCATTCCCAAGGACTTGGGTAAATTTCTTTCACTTTCCCTATACTTTGCATCATCAGATTTACCCTGATTAGACTCTTACACTTTATGTTTGAGGTTCCTATTACAAGCCACCTTATCTTGTTTTATGCGGCAACAGCTGCTTGATTTAGAGTAAGCACTTTCCCAGACTAACTGGATTAGGGATCTGTTCTGGGTTTTCAGGGGCGAATAGACTGGACTGAACTGGACAAGCTTTACTTAACTGGTCTAGACAAGCTTGACATAACTTGGACTGGACCAAGACTAGAACTGAACAAACTTGACTGGACTTGACCTGGACTGGACTTAACTTGACTTGAACCAGACTGGACTGGACTGGACCAGGCTGGAGAAGCAGGCTTGATCCAACTTAGCTGGCAATGCAGGGTTAATGCAGCTTGGCTTGGCAAGCAGGCTTGATTAGAGGAGCAGCTGAGCTTGGAAAGGCAGGTTTTATACTGAACTATAGAGAACTGACTCCTCTAGCAAGGGGTTCAGGAAGCAGGTAACACACAAGAGAATTAGGCATCTTGAGCAACCAAGTTGTTCTGGCACAGGTCTCCCTGTGCAGCAGGTTTAAATAGAATACCCATGAACAGGATTGGATAGCCTGGTCATGTGTTTATTATAATTATCTCTTTCTGCTGTCTTACTGCCCTGATGAAAATCGCTTCACAGCGATTGAAACGTCAGTCCTGTTATAATGCTACTTAAATAATAAAATACCAGAATGTGTACAGCAGTGGTTTAAAAATCTTCTCTCTCTCTCTTTCTCTCTCTCCATATATATATGATCCAACATTGGGACTTTCATTGTTAGATATGGACCACCATAAGCAGAAAGACCATCACAGTGGTTGGTGGCTTATCATATATTTGCAAATATGTGTAACAGACATTTCTGCGTTTTACTTTATGGATAGAATGGTAAAGTATGTTATTGATTAATGGCAGTTTTGCTGGGGCATTTTCTTTCCTTTGTTTCTGTTGCTAGACGATTCATGCACCTGTTTGCATTTACCTATGAATTGATCTGAGCGACTTCCATTTTGTGTAGATCACAAGACGTCCTTCTAAAAATTACAAATAGCTAATACTTGTTAGATTAGCTACCAATAATCGTATATTAGATCTAAGCATATCAGTCTTTTATTTGCATATCAGTGGAATATATCCTAACAAGTGCTAACCATTTGCAATTTTTACCAACAAAAAGAATAACTATGACACCAAGAATACATCTTAAAAAAAAATGAAAAATAGGTATAATAATTTCCTCAAAAAGAAAACAACATAAAAAAGAATAAAAAAAGCAAAATCAAATGATAGTGTAAAAAAGCAAGTATCACACTGTAAAATCACAATACTAAATACTCATATACTCTCATGTCTAAACTGTGAAGCAGTCCTATAAGATCCAATGTCAGATTCCTAATTTACAAGTGTACAAAGGGAGGCCACTTTCCTATAGCCTCACATCGTGGTGCTATTTTTTGGGAATGGTAGCCAAAATGTGAAATGGCAAATATATATTTACCCAACACGTCATTCCCAAAAGGCAGCTCTTTGAAGAATAACATTGCATATATTTATTGCAGGGTTGAGTATTGGTCTTTTGATGATGTGCTGTCCATGGTAAGAGTCTGTGGTAAGGAGGCTGAAATAGCCAAGATTAATGTCTGCCTTCTAGCTGTTACCATTGCACCAAAATCATTTAGACACATGGGTTAATGCCCTGGGCATTATATTAATAAATGCCTTCCTATGGGCTGCTCAGTGTCCTGCACATTCTTTGTGATTTATGAACTGGCATCTGCAAGCTGGCACTGGCCATCACCCATTACCTGGATGTTTTCCTGGTGGTTGTGGTGGGTAGCTTGGTCTTATGCAAATAAGATCTTTTTATCACTGAAGGACAAGGATTAATAATGGAGAAGGTGGCTGTAGGCTCCCTAAGGATTAGGTCGACTGCCTCAGGAAAAAAAATTACCACTCAGTCCTTGCCAAGATTGCTTAAGTTGTCTTGGGTAGATATTTGGTTGAATTTGGGCATATCACTTGCTGGCTAATGTAGGGCAACCCATTTTTTCTGTGTCCTGAAACATATTCAAGCTTAGAGTCTTGCAGTACTTCCTGTAGAGTTTCCTCAACTTAAGTTTCTAATTCCAAAATCCAACTATTCACTGATGCTGTGGGCTCATCTGGTTTCAGTGCATTCCTTAGTGAGAAATTATGTGGTGGCACTTGACTGGCTTTCTTGGGTGGACAAAGGGCTTACTAAAAATCTCTTGCTGCTAGAGCTGGTTCCTATTGTGATAGGCATTGAACTGTGGGGTGCCAAACTGGCAAACAATCTATAGTCAGCTGGTGTGACAACCTGGACATGCATTAATTCCCAAAGCTCTTCTTCTCCAGCTGTACTCTCTTCTCAGACATTTTGTTTTGGAGTGCTTGGTTCTAAACAATTCCTTTAAGACCCAATATGCCTGTGATGTGTCCAATTGCATTGTGGACACCTTATCCCACTTCCAATGAGATAAGTTCAGGGATTTTGTGCCCCCTTGTTGTTTGTAGGGTTCACTATGCCCTGAATCTGTGTGACAGATTGTAATGCCAAAGTAGAGCTCCTGGCTGGCAATTTCCTGAAAATCTATCAAGCAGCATGGTAAACCTGGACCCACTTCAGGGCACTATCTGACAGAACAAGTAAATGAGGGATTCCAGTAATGATGGCATTCATTTAGAAATGGTTTAACAAAGAATAAAAGAAACCTGTCATATCCCCCGCTCTCTTTTCTCTTTTACTAATAATTTGGTGAGCATGACCACACAAAACTTTCTGGACTCCATGAAATATTTAAATTGCCACTTTTAGTTTTGTGTATTTATTCTAGATATATGACTGCTTAATGGATAAAATGGGGACAGTAGCCCTGTAGCCCTGTAGGCCTTTTATTGTTCAGCATCACACTAATTTTATCAAAGGGATTAACCATTAAATTTGAAATCATTAAACCAGACTTAAATTGGTTCTGATGTGATCCATTTTTTCAAAATATTTAAAAAAATATATAAACATATTAAAATACATCAATACATCCATATAGTATATAATTTTTTTTTTTTTGGTGTTGTTGTTTTATCAAAATACTTAATTTCCTATATGGATCGGTAAGGCATAAGGTATTATATCTTTCTTTTTGTTGCGATGAGAAAAAAGGGATGTAAAGACTAATAGGAAAGTATCTTTATTGTGAAAGTTTTCTCCCTTAGACAAACTTCAGACTCTTTAGTCAAACAGACACTTAATTCTACATTAAAGATGAGTATCCGCATTTAAAAATTATGTTTTATTGTAGATAAACTAAGAGCAGCAAACATAAAGCAAAGAAAGCAGTGTATATATGGATATTTGCTTTCAGTTGGCTTTAAAAATAATACAAAAATAGACATGCTTTTTCAGATGTTTAAAGTAACCTGTAATCCAGATTAAAAAAACATACTCAAAGGAAGTACCTTTGTGAAAGACAGCAGGGAACGATTCAATCCATAGATGAATGTGTTACAAAATTACATTTGATAGCAAAAGACAGAGCTTTTTATGACAGTGATCATATGATAAAAGTAGAAGTCTGAAGGGATCACTTTCAAAAGAACTGAAAGAAGAAAATGTTACAAGATGATTTCACCATAGGTAATGCTATTAAAATAGCACAAGCATACAGGATGTCTGAGGCACAAAAGTAAGCACCGAATATGAACATTATACAATTCTTCAGGAAGTGAAAAAGATCAACTACACAACAGCATGCAGAAGACTCTACAACATACAAACCCACAGGAATAATTCCAGACAAAGCTGCTTAACATAAGTGGATCTAAAGACACAACAGTCTAGAAGTGGTCTGCAGAATGAAGCTTATACAAATGTAACTTTTATAACAACAATAGAGTATCTCCATTTAAAACACCCTCATGCAAAATCATCTAAGTTTGCTAACAGACTGTACCTTAAAACAAGATTTTGAGGGCATCCATTGTTAGATGTTTTGTACACATCTTCTCTTCATATGATGTTATTGAGTTATATATAATGAATTAAAAATACACTATTCTTACTGTAGGGTGGTAGTTAAATGAAGGTAGACTGCATTGTACAATGTTTAATTGTACACAGAAAATCAGGTAGAAATGTACATCTTGGAAAAACCATTAAGTTGAAATGCTGAAACAGAATTAGAGAGGTGACATTTTCACGCTCAAATCTAATTAGCAAATTAAAACTAACACTATGCAGTATGCAGTATTTTGTCCATTGCCCTTATAATGCAATCACTCTTGTGGAAAGCGGCAGCATCTAGGCATGTGCAGCAATCTTCCAGTATGAATGTGGATCCTCAAGATCCAGACTTTTATACTGGAAATCATTCTGACGGCTGGACAGGATGGGGGCTAAGCAAGGTGGATCAATTATATATTATTAAAGTGTACAGGAAGAGATTATTTAAGCAGTTACACACTATTCAGACTTCCATTCCAAATACATTTTACATGAGGACATTTTACGGTATACCGATAGTGACTCTGGGCCGTATCCAGACCCCTGTGCGCTTTCCGTACGTAGGTACGGGGGTCTGACAGTGCGCACATGAGAGGAGGGTGAACTCCCCCTGTCACTCCCCTCTCTTGTGCATTATGCTGCCATAAGCCTGCCTTAAGTTAAACGTACAGATCGGCAGTCCATACAAAACCCAGCCCCTACTGTACTATTACCATCTTCCCCTCCCACCCATCTTTCGTAATTTGTGCAGGCGGAGGGGTAGAACCGCCCTGCCGGACAGAACAACTATCGTAAAATGTACATGTGCCCCCCCCAAGTCAGTATAGACCACTTACGCACTTTCCATGCATTAGTGGTCTAATGCTATTATGTCTGGATCCAGTCCTCTGGGTGGCCTCCACCTCGCTCATTTGGGAGTGTGGCTAAAGTAGGAATCCAGCATCGGATCGCCACTACAGCTCCACTAAAAGCAAAGGTCAGTGTCTGGTTCAAACTCTGGATCACGCTCTTACCATTTAGGTTTATAAAGAATATGTAGCAATGTGAAATGCAATCTATGTTGATTTGTGAGCTATGAAACTATAATAATCCTTAAAAGCAACATTTGTTAAAACGTGTTATATACATAGAAACATAGAAAGTGACAGCAGCTAAGAGTCACATGGCCCATTCAGTCTGCCCAGTTATTTATTTAAAACTATACTGACTCTAGACCCTATTTTCCCTCAATTAAGTATTAGATTTAGGATATCCTTATATTTGAACAAGGAACAGTGCTTAGAAAATCTATATATAAAAAGGTATTGATGGTAGGGTTGAAGTGGGAGGTGTATTGAAAAGAAAAAACAGACGGCAACCTAAATTTACAATAAAAATTATAACAATATTTATTTTCCCATAAAAATAGTAAATATATAAAATAAGACTGTAACTCCTCCAACGGCTCAGAAATATATCAAAAACATAAGTCAATCATTGGTGTATTGAGTAATATATTGTTATTGCAAATGTTATTAATAACAGTAAATGGCAACCGGCTAAAGATCTTTAAATCGAGACCGCAGTTTCTATGGCATCCAAACACATGTGCAAAATCCTCAGACCAGGGCAGACTATGCAGATTAATCTGGGAGCCAAACAGTTCAAATCCTAGGGGGGAAAACATTAAGCAGAGTGAAGGTGGGAAGATGTAATGCTGCCACTCAAGCCGGAATCCCTCGGTTGTACACACCAGGTCTGCTGTAATAAGGGATGGCCACCCTCCTGTGTATAGCAATGCTGTGTTGGTCTCAACCACCTTAGATGGGAGGCTATTCCACTTATCTATCACCATTTCAGTGAAGTCATTTTTCTGTGCATTTCCTCTGAATCTGCCTCCCTCCAGTTTATATTCATGCCCTCGTGTTCTATTACACCTCTTCCTTTGAAAAATACCACCCTTCTCTAGCACAACCCTTAATATATTTGAAATCTGCTATCATATCCCCTTCTCCCTTCTCTGCTCCCAGCTATACATCTTTAGTTCCTCTAGCCTCTCTTTGTATTTTTTGTGACACATGCCATGGATCTTTTTAGTTGCCGTTCTTTGCATAGTCTCTAATGTATTTAGTTTGTTTCAGACCTCTTTAAACTCCTTAGCCTTACCTTTAAGGCCATCTCCTTATCCACTGCTCCTTACCTCTCTTTCCTCATCAAAATGCACACCCCTTCCCGCCCTCTCTGTTCTTCTAACCATGCTGTCTGACCTCCCTACTGATCACCACGCCTGTGTCCAGGACTTCTCCCTTGCTGCACCTCTGCACTGGAATGACATCCTTTCTTCAATCAGACTCTCCCCCACATTGCAGGTCTTCAAGCACTCACTCAAAACGCACCCCTCCTCCACTTAACATCCTCTCTGCATCCTACATCTATTCCTTCTTTTCCTTCCTTTCCCCTCTCTTCCGCTCACACCAGAAGTCCACTGCCTTTCCCCTCCTTATGTCTTCTGTAAGTTAATCCCTCCCACTTAGTGAGTTAGCTCACATGAGCAGGGTCCTCCATCCTAGTGTTGTTCCCTCCTCCACCACTCCCCCCCTCACTTCATAACCTCTTGTCCCCCTTTGCTAACCTTTTACTCCATCCCCAACTTGTGGCTCTCTCTCAACCTCTCACTGCGCTCTATCC
>WWET01000007.1:2232911-2253580 GCA_011038615.1 Limnodynastes dumerilii
TCCCTAGTCATAAACCAAACATGTCTGAACAGAATACCAAGCTCTAAATAAAAAAAGAACTATAACTGTTTATTATATAGATACATAATGGTTAATAGGCATACAATGAACAACCACTCCTTATTACCTGTTATATGACAGTGAATAAACAAGTAACAATATAAGAAGATCCAAGTGCTTGCACAGAAGTATAAATATATTTGGAGCTTCAAACACAGCGCCATTGGAAGCCTGGATCAAGTCCATTATTAAATAATATTATTAGTTCCCTTAGGTATTAGGTATCTCCCGCAGCTATGCCAGATGCTGTAATTTGTGTCCTTAACTGTTATTTATGTAATAAATGTAAACAGTAAAGTTTAAAAAATATATGAATAATTAATTAGCTGCATACAGAATGATGACACCTTTCTGGTGTTAGGTCTCTGATGTAAGGTGGAAATGGAAAGCATATTCAGAAACCAGGTTGAATTGGAAAGAGACTAAGATAAATGACACAGATACTGAAAGGTTAATGACATATTTATAAATATATCCCTTCAGCTGAGTTCTTTTGCCGTGTAGAGGGTGATCTATCAGTGTCTACTCCACCCAGTCTTTCAATCTGCACTTGATGAATGTAGACCATGGCTCTCTTTGCGTTTGTCCTTGAGGCAATGCTTCTGTCATTTTTACTTCTTCTACAGACCATGTTATGAGAGCCACTTCATTGACTTTCTGTGTGTCTTCTTGGAAAATAGTTTTACAGCTGTTGTGTTCTCCTCAAAATTAAGTACTTCACTTTATTCAATAACCAAGGATTTTATCTTAGCCACATAATACCTGACTGGAAAAATATACTCATTTTTTTCTTTCTTAGAGAGAAACAATGCCTAATATACATCATAATCACATTGAAATTTCAAAGCTGATGTTTCAACTGACGTTCAACAGTGTTCTAATGATTTTAATATTTATTGCTTAGCAAAATGTTTGGAAGACACTTACTGGTTCAGTTCCCTTATTATTTGGATTCCAGACACCTGCTGAAATGTTATCATACTAACATGGCTTTTTTTCTTTTAAAATTCAATACAATAAGGAATAACATTACTAGAGTTCTAAAAAGCTTTTTTGCAAAATGATATATAAGATTCAAAGTACATTTCTTGATAACTAACTTCAGTAACCAACAATTATATCATGCAGAAAAGTTGCCTTTATCTCAAATCAATAAATGTGAACAGAGTGCCCTCACTCCCCATTCATAAGAACTATTGGAAACATGAGGCAGTGAGAATAATGAATTCATACTATAGTTAAAATTTGTTGCGAGTCCCTGGTCCGAATAGCTTCTTTTAGAAATAGAGCCCTCTATTTCAAAGGGCAGCCATTTTCAAAAAATTTTTATGAATGACTGAGTGTGCCAATCGGCATACTTGCCCATTCATATTCGCCGCAGACCCAACGTTGCTGACAGCTCCGGAGAGGTGAGTTAGGGTTAGGATTAGAATTAGAATTAGTGAAAGGGTAGTTTTTCTTTTTACTTTTCTATCGAAGCACCGTGTTCAGTGCTCCAGGGATCGATTGCTATGCCTCATCGAGGCATAAGCAATTGATATCCGAGCCAGTTCGGAACTGGCTGGGAGAGAATGGCCCTATCTAAATAGGGCCGTTCGAAGCAGGGACCCACACCCGTTAAAAATAGCTGCATTCTTAAAATATAGGGCTAATTTACAAAAAATCCCCTGCTATATATAAGGTCACCTGACCACAGAGGCAGTTACTCCACCACACAGGTAATCTCTACAAAGGGAGGAACATACAATTTTCTTTTGCAGGTGTAGTTCTTTATAGAAGCATCAACTGTTCACATGACAGAAGGGTTACATTGTTGTAAATCTCTGATTTAGTAAAAAGCTGATCAAACTAATAATAAAAATGTTGTGGTACTTTCTCTAGATTCTAGTTTTTTTGTTTTGTTTACACTTTAAAATGTGGTATAGGTATAGGGAACCTTTAGCACTCCAGGGCTTAGATTTACTAAGCTACTTTTACTAAGGAAAAGTGGAGATATTGCCCATAGCATCCAATCAGATTCTAGCGGACGTTGTCAAGTATGCAATAGGAAAATGAGAGCTAGAATCTGATTGGTTACAATTGGCAACAGCTCCATTTATCCTTTTCTGTAGCTTAGTTAAACTAGCCCACGGTGTGGTGAAACCCATCATGGTATCAGCTATGCCTAGGGTGCTGCATGTTGTCTATCTCTGTACTGAAACATAATGGAAAAACCATTTATTACATATTCTTACTATTAAGTCTTAATTTTAAGTACACAATAAAAAAAAACTAAGGTCTTATGATCTGCAGCTGGATATTATAATTTATAATAATGTAAGAATATGAAGCTATCACAGACAAGTTTCCCTCATAATTATGCCTCAAGTCAGTCTACTATGTTCAGCCTCATCCTTTCCAACTCATGACTAACCAAGGAAAGATTATCTTGTCCTGTTTGTTTGTGCTAAACACATTGGATCATATCCAGAGTTAAAGGTTAAATCTGAAGTGAGATTCATGGCAATGCAATCTTTGAGTCTAATGTCTAAGAGTGACATCACAGGCCTGGCAACAGGACAATGGGGACACCTACTTCAAGCTGTGAGATATGGAGGGGCCGCAACTATTCACTGCTGGTATCCATCATCCCACACACATTAGAACAGGCTACTCCCACAGCTCTCCTACGTTGGGATGATGGATCCATTCTCAGGACCCTAACCTACCTTTAAGGCAGAATAACTAATTGTATGTAAGGGCTTAGCCAAGTACCTGCTCAGAGCTGACTTACATATGAAGAGTAAGTCAGCTTATTTTCTTAATTCTGTATCCTGCCCATTGTTAGTATCTAAATCTGACATTACAGTTCTTGTGTTATGTCTGTCACCTCTATAAGATGACTTTTCATAACTTTGGATTTTGTGGGTCTTAATAAACAGATGATGATTAAGATTATTTTTTTTATTTTCTCACGTATTTAATTCCTTTGGAGGAAAGAATGAAAGACGTTTGGATAGCACTATAAATCTATAAATCAATTGCTTGTCTGTTTTTGAGTAGGTAAGTAATGAAATTACTAAAATTACACAGATAATAAATTTATGATATACTCTATGTCACTCTCAGAGATGTCTGAATTGCATAAGCCTTCATTAAATGTCACTCATATNTATCAGAGAAAGTCATTTTTCTGAAGTGAGATTCGTGGCAATGTAATGTGTCAGTCTATTACATAAGAGTGACATCACTGAGGCATCCAGGCCTGACTACAGGCGAGGACTCCAAGCTGTGAGGTTTAGAAGGACCCCATCTATCCACCACTGGTAGCCAACTGCTGCAAAATTAGAAATAACTTGTAAAATCAAGGATTAAGATGCATATTGTCTATCAGGGTATCTTTCCACTGAATTTAAAAGCTTTCCACTCTTGACTTCTCTGCTGCTGCCTATTAAACTGTATGGCAGCCCCAGATAGATTCTACAGATGGACCGTTGCGAGTCCCCACTGCGAGGGCTCGCATTGGAAATTAGGGACAGCCAAAAGCTGTTTTTCAGCTGTCCCTATTTCGAATGTGAGCCCTCTCAGAATTTCAGCAGCACCTGTGCTCTCCTGATATAAGTGTTATAGGGACAGAAAATCAGGGCTCTTGATGGCGGAATAGCTGCCCAAGTGATAGGCCGGGGGTTTGGTTAGCATAGGGACCTCTGGAGTGCTTGAAGAGTGCTGCATTGCTGTAGCCAACTTGCTGATTTTGATGCTGATTACCTGTTGTGCTATCTGCCTGCTACAAAATAAAAGAACTCACTTCATCTTATCCATGTGATGTGCTTCCTTATCACATTTGGCCCCCAACATGGGGTACATCTCAGCTGGAAACTATACACCACAGAGAACCCGGGTAAGACAGCTACAGTATCTGTGTTTAAAAACTGACAAGTTGTGTTAAAGTATACACTGTGCAGCTGGCCTGGGAGTCAAGAAAGGTGGTGTGCTTAATAAACTACTTAACCCAGTTTTGTCCTCCCTGTGCAGGACAGGGCAACTTGGGGGGTTAATGAGAGTTGGGTGAGAAGCAGTTTTAAAGGGCCACCGTGTCATTATCAGATTGTTTGCAGTCTTGTGTTAAAAGTGGCCAGTAGAACAGACAGGCATCAGGTAACACTCTCTGGGGAGGCTGGCACATCATATTGAGTCTCCTAAGTTTACCCTTAAAGGGGAAGTACAGGGTAATATGGAGGAAATGCTGAAAAAGTTATCTGAACTGGTTGCCGGACAGCAAGCCCTGGCTGCAGGGCAGCAAACCCAATTACAGGGATAACAAGTCAAATTACAGGGCCAACAAGCTCAGGTCCAGATGGTATGAAGAGCTTAAAGAGCTGAGGAAAGGTGGGCAGGAGCGGGAGAAGCTACCTAAGCTCACTCCAGCTGATGACATTGAGGCGTTCCTCTGCACATTTGAGCGCATGGCCACGCGACTAGAATGGCCTGAAGAGGAATGGTCTGATAAGCTGGCTCCTTGTTTGACAGGGGAGGCACAGAGAGCCTATGTGGATATGTCTGTGGCCCAGTCACGTTCCTACTCTGACCTTAAGAAGGCTATACTCGACAGATTTAGAGTGATGGGCCCCAGCAAAGCCCAAGAATTCCATGACTGGTGGCTGAAAGATTCTGAGCCTCCCAGGATTCAGCTGGCCAAACTGGCCTGGCTGACTAATGCTTGGCTGCAGCCAGGTAAAAACTCAGCCATGCAAATTATGTAGAAAGTGACACTGGACCAGTCTATGCGGGTGTTAGACTGCTCGGTGCAGCAGTGGGCCTTTCTGGCAGTGGTTATTGAGCGGCACCGGACCCTGGGGAAATTGAGCAAAGACCCGAACCCAGGTCCCAGTCATCAAGCCAAAGGCCCGCCTCCCATAGTGTGCTTTGAGTGTGGCAACCCTGGTAATCTGCTGTGGGACTGCCCAAAACAGGGAGAGCCGATGGATTGCAGTGCAGGAAAGGCGGCTCGGCCAAAGGTCAGCATGGTTGCTGTGGGTGTATCCCAGGCGGAGTCCACCCTGTTCCGGATGATGGTACAGTTGGAAATCCAAGAGATCTGGGCACTGGTGGATACTGGTAGTGAGCTCACCATGGTCGCTGCCAACCTGGTTCCTCTAGGTGCTGACAAGGTCCTGCCTCCTGTCAGAGTGATATGTGTCCATGGCGATGTTGAGGAGTGCCTCAACTTAAGAAAAGCTTTATGTACAGAGCCTGTCTTGCAAACTCCAGGTTTTAAAGCAGCAGCAGAGAAACTGGTGTAATCAGGGTGGGGCTAATCAGCAGCACCTGTGATCTCCTGATATAAGTGTTACAGAGACAGAGGGTCAGGGCTCTTGATGGCGGAATAGCTGCCCAAGTGATAGGCCGGGGGTTGGGTTAGCATAGGGACCTCTGGAGCACTTGAAGAGTCTGTGAACTGTCTGTGAACTATGTTGTGACACTTACATGCTGCACTGCTGTAACCAACTTGCTGATGGTGATGCTGATTTCCCTGTCGTGCTGTCTGCCTGCTACAAAATAAAAGAACTTACTTCATCTTATCCATCCATGTAATGTGCTTCATTATATATATATTATATATTATATATATATAAAATATCAATAATATATAACATTTATACATTTATAGATACAAAATATTATATAATTATCCACATTAAACTAAATTATTGGTTTTAAAGATGTCATTTGGTGGCGTTATACCCTCCTATATAGGAAGCTTTCTTTACCTCCTCATGTAGAACAAAAAAAAAAGAAAAATCCGGTGGAGATCAACCCTTATCTCAATGTATTTTAAAAAATAATAAAAATCAATACAGTTGCCATAACAATAATAAAAATTGACATTTATTAAAAGCAAAATATTTAAATAGGTACATTTAAACAAAAATGGAGGGTGATATGGACTCATAATTAATATTGATTACACTACAGGTTATTAATTAGGGTATATAGTTTTATAGTTTTTTATGGAGTTGTCTTATACAGCTTTGCAATGTCCTTTTAGATTGACAGTGGTACTACCACACCAGGTGATTAGTTGAACCAGTAGACCATCTATATGTACCTCATATGTACTGTGTCAGTAGAGTTACAGGAATGTTACTTGCAAAGTTTGAATGGGCAAACTCCTATTCATGCCCTCATTTTCAATATAGCAAAATGCTGGGAGTCTCAAGACGGACAGTTACTTGATTAACAAGGGAGTCATAAGCAACAAAGGTTTTGAGGTGATAAAGAAGTGGACAGATCTCAAGCTGCCCCAATTGTGTCTGACTTCTTAGACTTTTGTGCTTCATTGAATGGTTGTACTTGTACCCTATTCTTGTGCTTTCTGCCAGTTTCTGGATTACCGGTCCTGGAAATCTTTATATTGCACGCCACCAACTAGCATTTATCCTGAACCAGGTTCTTTACCTGATGCAGAATTAGCGAGTGCATTGCAAGCTGCTGGTCTGCAGTCAAACTCATCCAAACCACCTGGGTCTTTGGTGAAAGTCTGGTCAGTAGATAGAGCCCTCACCTCTGGAAACTGCATTACAGCTATTGGCTCTGTGTCTAAAGTTTGCTCAGACCCAAAAAACTAATCATGTTATATCCAATGATAAAGTCTTTGGCTTTACAGCTTATACAGCTCAGAAATGATGTCCAGAAGTAGGACAAGAAGCAGGGCAGAATTGTGCATTTTATTGTTTACTGGTTTATGGCAGTGTGCTTGGGCTATTTTTTCCTTTTGTTTCTGTGGCAAGCAGATTAACCCCCTGCCTTTCATGTACCTGTTTAACATATACCTATAAATTGATTGAGTAACTTCCATTCTGTTTTTATTCGGAATTGTGCATTACCTGCAGCAGCTTACGGATTGTCTGGAGACCATAGCCACAGTACTCCACTTGTTACTGAATGCTGTCTCTTGTGTCGCCTTTTCCAGAGATTCCTGTAACCATCCTGCAGATACCAAAACAGCCCTAATTTAGCAGCAATGGGTGCCTGAACCAATGTTCTATCCAGTTTCATTATGTCCTGACATTTTCTCAACAAGCAGGTCTAAAGTGCCCTTTATCATTTTACTGCTGTGTGTTCAAACCTTGGCATGGACCTCACTTCCCCTGGGATCGTGAAGATTTGCTAGTCTAAAATATGCTACCCTGAAATAACCCCACATTCCTGGCCTCATTTCATAAGAACTTTGATGAGTCAGACAGAATGAAGAAACCCATATCTTATCTTAGATACATAAGATATAGTATCTATGTAAAATGCTAGTATCTGTAAGTATACAAAGTACAATAGCTTGTAATGCCTAAGTGTCTATATTATCCCTGACTCCTTTGGTAATATTTTCTACCGATGCTACAATGAAAAGCGCTATTCTTTATAATTGAATAACAATATGACCGTCTAAATTGTTCAAGTTTACTTGACCTCCAATGTTATACTATTGGTTTTCAATATCAAGGGTTGTATTAGTCTTACTGTAATTTCATTCATCAATACAGTACATGTTAACTCTAACTACTGTTTCTATTAAAGACATGTATACCAGTACACAAGGGTATAAAAGCTGAATCAGTCTTAAAATGTTATGCTTTAAAAGCATTTTAAAACATCAATTCAAGCATTATAATACATTCTTCTACACTGGTTTTCACTAAATAATTTAGCAACATATGATTCTGTGTTGTAATATAATATGACACCAGCCTTAGTCTTTAAACATTAAATGCTGCAATTACTGTAGTTTACATTTTGCATTGCTCTTATTAAAATCATTGCTGTTAAATGTTAGCATTTTGTTACCTATGAGTATTAAATGTCCAGCAAACACAGTAAGCAATTAAAATACTCCATCTCATCACTTATTCAGCATCACTCAAACACTCAATAGCGTAAGCAATAAGTAGCTTGTCCTTATGATTTATAAGATCCTCCCCTTATGGTGAATATACTGCAGAGGTAAATGTGAATCGTCGCACTTCGTGTGTGCGATGCATTTTAAAAAGTAGTGCGGGTGAAGTGTGATCCCATAGCATGCAGAACGTCTTTTGGATTGCATCTAATTTTGCCACATAGCGTATGGGCACACAGCAGCAAAGCTCAATGGGGTAAAATGGTAGCAGAGGGGGACAAGAGGGCACAAAGTGAGGGGGGGTGGTAGAGAAGGGAACAACACTAGGATGGAGGGCCCTGCTCATGGGAGCTAACACACTAAGTGGGAGGGATGAACATTCAGAAGACTTAAGGAAGAGGAAGGAAGTGGACTGTTGGTGTGAGCGGAAGAAGGGGGAAAGCAAGGAGAAGAAGGAATAGATGTAAGATGCAGTGAGGATGTTAAGTGGAGGAGGGGTAGGCTAGCCTGAACAGGTGCGTTTTCAGTGGGTGTTTGAAGTCCTGCAATGTGGGGGAGAGTCTGACTGAAGAAGGGAGGTCATTAAAGTGCAGAGGTGCAGCACGGGAGAATTCCTGGACACGGACGTGAGATGTGGTAACAAGTAGGGACGTCAGACAGTGGTGGTAAGGGGTGTACATGGAGTTGAGGGAAGAGAGGTACGGAGCAGTGGATGAGGTGATGGCCTTAAAGGTGAGGGTAAGGAGTTTAGAGAGAGGTATGAAGCAAACAGGAGACCAGTGGAGGGTTTGACATAAAGGAGAGTCCAAGGTAGAGCGGTATGAAAGGAAGATGAGCCTGGAAGCAGCAATGAGTATAGATTGAAAGGGGGCAAGACGTGTTAGCAAGAGACCAATGAGGAGGTTGTTACAGTAGTCGAGACGTGATATGATTAGAGAGTGGATGAGGATTTTGGTAGAGTTGAATGCGTGAAATGTTGCGGTGTAATTGTCAAGAATGATAGAGGGTATGGATGTGAGATATAAAGGAATATGAGGAGTCAAGAATGACACGTAGGCAGTGAACTTGAGGATAGGAAGAGACAGAGGCATCACCAATGGTTATGGTGATGGAGGGGGAGTAGTGGCCCTTGGATTTGGCAGATAACAGATCATTGGTCACTTTTATCAGAGCAGTCTCAGTGGAATGGAGAAGCTGGAAACCAGATTAGAGGGAGTCCAGGAGAGCGTTTTCAGTGAGGTAGCTGATGAGCCGTTGGTAGACTAAGCACTCAAGGAGTTTGAAAGCGAAGGGGATAAAGGATATAGGTCATTAGCTAGAGGGGGTTTTAGGTTCCAGATTAGGTTTATGAAACTGGGAGATACAAAGGCATGCTTGAAAGAGGAAGGGAAGATACCAGACAAGAGGAAAAGGTTAGATAGAAAGATAGATACCCAGCGCTAAATATACGGTATGTGAATATATATGTAAGTACACAACTGTGAACATAGAAGAACACTAGTACACAAACCTCAATCCACAAAGTGGTCAGAAACCCAAGAATAATGTTTCAGTAAAAGGCACAAATGTACAGAGTACACACATAGGTCAGTCACAATGAGAGACAGTAGGCCTTCAAACGAAAACAGTATGCCTTAAGCAAAAATGGTAGTAAGTCATATGAAGGGGAAGCACACAGATAATGGGCTTATGCATAGAGACCTAAACCAGAGCGTAAATAATAAAGTTCCAGTTACATACTCTGTGTGCAATGATGTAAAGATAGCATTGCCCTTATGTGGTACTAATAGATGATAGTGATAAATGATAATACCTTTATGAGGCTGAGGTCAATGTCTGCCTCTATGGTGATCAGAGTCCACACAACCGGTGAGCCCGGGCTTCGGTGGCATTCTTATGGTGCCACTCTGTACTTTTCTGGGATACACTGTAGTAGCGCATGGATCCTATGGCTCCCGGGATGGCTTTGGTGCTGTCTTAGCAGGAGGACTGATGTCCGATCTGCATATCCAGTGTCCGTGTGTGCAAGCGGTCTGGGTCCGGTGCCATTCGGTTTCTCTGGGGGCTAATGTCCGATACACGTCATTAGTGCCGATATGGCGTGGGCGCCGCTCTGTTTCCTGCAGGAGGCGGTGGTGCATAAACACGTTCCTCAGCTGGCTGTAGGCAGGGCAACTGGAACGCTGTAAGCAGTGTATGGATGTTGGATAGCTCTCCTATCAATGCGTTTCACCCCTCTGTGTGGGGGCTTCGTCAGGATGAGACGTTCAAAAGATCTGGTACCACTGTGTTGAGTCCTATTTGTAATGTGCAGGTTCGAGCAATGGTTGGTTAAAGTCGTCAGAGTGACAGGTGGGAGGTGTAGCCCAAGTAGGAGAGAGGTGTTTGAGAAGGTGTGAGGGAATGGGGTCCACAGGAAAAGTTGAAGGTGGTGCAGATATTATTAGGGAGTGAATTTTGCAACTTGTCGTAGGATGGAAAGAAGAAATCTCATGATGTTTGGATGGCAGGAGGGGTGGAAAGTTGGGGAGGGATGGGGGAAGCAGGATGGAGGAGATGTCATTTCTAAATAGGGATAATTTTGGATGAAAAGTAGGATGCACAGTTGGAAGCCGATATAGAGGGAAGGCGGGGCGGGAGAGGAGAGTGTTAAAGGTGGCAAAGAGGCGATGGGGGTTGGATGCTTGGGAGTTGATGAGAGATTTGAAGAAAATTTTCTTGGCTAGGGCATGGGCGGAGCAGTAAGAGGAAAGGATGAATTTAAAGTGGAGGAACTCAGCAAAAGAGATTTGCGCTCGGCATATAGGTTGCTAGCTCCTTCTATGGACATGATTAACAGATCATAATTAGTTAGGTGTGGCAGTATTAGCACATAATTCATCTGACCTTCCCTGCAACCCACCCTTCCTGTTTTTAGGAACCTTATGGTACGTAAGTGTGCCATAGGGCTTCTTTAGCTAACCGTTCATATTTTCCTTCTTAATAAGGAAAACATGCATGGAGATCCCTTCCCCACGCTCTCCGCTGCTAATTTAAATCCCTCCCAAAACCCACTCTTCTTAAAAAAGGACAGAGGCTCCCGTGGCAAGCCTCTTTCTTCTTAAATATCTTCATGCCTTCTTTAAAGACCTAAGTGGTACGTAGATTGTGTAAATGACCTACTACGCATGCGTAGTATATCCTTTCCTAATTCTCCACAGATTCTTAAGTGTGAATCTGGCCCATGTCTTTAAAAGTTTGAATATTGTACAGTGTGCTATATGTTCTATGTTAAACTCTTCTAGAATTGTGGCTACTGATAGTAAAAATAATGTGGACTTTTCTGTACATGATAGCCTGTATTAGTAAGCTGTTGAGTGAAAGATGGCATGTGCAAAGAACACAGGGATTTGCATGCAGGTGAAGTAAGTGTTCCTATGAAAGTGTGGGAAACACCTCAGAAATGAATTTGCTGTAAGCATGCTGGCACACATCTCTACAGCAAAACATAAGACATAATGTAAAGGAAACAACAAAAGACACAACTTTATAGTTCTTACAGAGTAAATTTGGAGTACATTCCCATTTGCAACATCATGTTTTCCTTCAGCCATTACTTGCACATATCTGACAGACAGGAAGACTGAATAAAAGAACGGAAGTTGCTCAATCAATTTATATGTAAATGTTAAACAGGTGCATGAAAGGCAGGGGTTAATCTGCTTGCCACATAAACAAAGGGAAATATAGCCCCAGCACACTGCCATAAACCAGTAACAAACTCTACTGTTCTATCTGTAAAATAAAACACAGAAATGTTTGTTACACATATTTATACAAATATGCGATAAGCCACCAGCCACCGTCAAGACCTTTCTGTATATGCTGGTCCTAACTCTAACAATGAGAGTACCAATGTTGGGTCACATATATATATTTATAAATTGAGAGCCAACTTACCTAGGAGACACCCCTTAAAATCTCCAAAATGGCTGCTGTGGAACAGGTCCCCCTCGCAGCTGCTGCTCCCAGACATGCCCACAAACAGAATAAAAACAGAATGGAAGTTGCTCAATCAATTTATAGGTAAATGTTAAACAGGTGCATGAAAGGCAGGGGGTTAATCTGCTTGCCACAGGAAGACTGCCCAACTACATACATAGAAACATTGAAAGTGACCGCAAATCAGAGTTACATGGCCCATCTAGTCTGCCCAGTTGTTTATTTAAAACTATACTGACCCCAGACCCTATTTACCCTCAATTTAGTTTAAGCTTTAGGATATAATTATATTTATCCCAAGCATGTTTAAACTGTTCTATTGTGTTAGCCTCAACCACCTCAGATGAGAGACTATTCCACTTATCTATAACCCTTTCAGTTAAGTAATTTTTCTGCACATTTCCTCTGAATCTACCAAGCTCCAGTTTATATTCATGTTCTATTACAACTCTTCCTTACCAAAATGCCATCCTCCTCTAGCCGGTCACAACCATTGATATATTTGAAAGATGCTATCATATCATTCCTCACCCTTCTCTCCTCCAAGCTATACATGTTTAGTTCCTCTAGCTTTTCTTGGTATGTTTTGTGACACAGGTCATGGACCATTTTAGTTGTTCTTCTTTGTGCAGTCTCTAATGTATTTATGTCTTTCTGGAGATATGGCCTCCAGAACTGAACACAGTATTCTAGGTGAGGTCGTACCAACGATCTATAAAGAGGCATTACTACTTCTCTCTTTCTGCTAATAATTACTCTCCCTATGCAACCAAGCATCTGACTTGCCTTTCTCATTGCTTTGTTGCTTGGCTATCTTTAAGTCACATGAAATTAGGACTCCTAGATCCCTTTCCTTTTTGTGCCTCAAGAGAATGAATTTGCATTTTTTTGGCATTAAACTGCAGTTTCCACACTCGTGACCATTCCTCCAGTCTACCTAGATGCTCCCTCATTTTGTGTACGCCTCCTGGTGTGTCTACTCTTACATATCTTTGTGTCATCTGCAAAAAGGCATATTTTGCCCTTAATACCACAGGCAATATCACCAATAAAGATATTAAATAGCACTGGTCCAAGTACAGAACCCTGGGGCACGCCACTGGTTACCTTACCATCCCCAGAAGGGATTCCATTTGCTACAACCCTCTGTTGTCTATCCCGTAACCAAGATCGTATCAATGCAACTATCTTTAAGTCCAATCCCAAAGTTTACAGCTTATTTAACAGTCTGTGATGTGGCACAGTGTCAAAAGCCTTACAAAAATCTAGATAAGCTATGTCTACAGCTCTTTATCTAATACTTTACTGACCCAGTTAAAAAATTCAATAAGATTTGTTTGACATGATCTTCCCCCAGTGAATCCATGCTGCTTGGGATCCTGTAAGTTACTGGATTTAAGATATTGTACAATTTGTTCCTTTAACAGTGTTTCCATCAATCTCCCTTCTACTGATGTTAGACTCACTTATCGGTAGTTTGCCACTTCTTTACTTTTTCAACTTTTATGCAGAGGGACAATATTTGCTATTTTCCAGTTCTCTGGAATAACCCCAGTTATTAGTGACTAGTTGAATAATTCAGTTCATGGTTTTGCCAGCACCCCTCTAAGCTTTTTTAACATCCCCGGATGTATCCTATCTGGTCCCATTGATTTGTCCACTTTCAGCTTTGAAAGTTATTTTAATACCTGCTTCTCGGTGAAAGTAGTAGTAATTGCCTCCATTGTATGAATAGTCTTCCCATTTAAATATGGTCCCTTCCCATCTTTTTCTTTTGTGAATATTGAACAGAAATACTTGTTAAGATGATCTGCCATAGAACTTTCACCCTCAACATCCCACTGTCCGTTTTACTATACTTACTATAGGCTTTTAAGTTTTTCACCTTTCATTTAGATACCTAAAAAATATTTTGTCCCTTTTAGTACCAATTGGGCCAGTTTTCCCCAGTTTGTGCCTTTGCGCCTTGATAACCTTTTTAGCGTCCTTTTGCTTTGCTAAATACTCCTCTCTGTCATCATTATTTTGAGTTTGCTTATAATTCTGAAAGGCCATCTTTTTTTGCTTTCACTATAGTTGCTACCTCTTTTGTAAACCACATTGGCTTTCTTTTTCTGGGGTTTTTCCTAACCTTTCTTATACAAAGGTCTATTGCTGTTAATAATGCATTTTTTTAATTTCCCCACTGCTCCTGTACTCCTATCATGTGCTTCCACTCTGCCAAAGAATCACTTACACATTCTTCATTTCCACAAAATCTGCCTTCCTAAAGTCTGGCACCCTTGTCTTTGTGAGGTACGTGTCTCTCGCAGTCTTTATACTAAATCATATTGCTTGATGATCACTGGATCCTTGGTTCTCACCCACACTTCTGAGATTCTGTCACCATTTGTAAGTACCAAATCTAAGATGACCTCTTTGCAAGTGGGCTCTCTCACCAGTTGCTTAAGGGACACTCCCTGCAATTAAATTAAAATGTCCCCACTTCTAGTGGAGCTTGCTGAAGACTCACCCCAGTTTACATCAGGTATATTAAAATCTCTCATGATTATTACCTCCCCTTTTAATGCCATTTTAGCAATGTCTTGCAATAGGACATTGTCCATTTCCTCATCTTGCCCTGGTGGCCTATATATCACTCCAGTATGAATAGTAACCATCTGGGTTTCTTTGGTTACTCAAAGTGCCTCAGTTTTTTCTCCAATACTCCCTATTAAAGTTGAATTTAACCCTTTCTTAAGGTACATGAATATGCCTTCTCCATATTTTCCTACTCTATCCTTCCTAAATAAATTATAACCCTGTATAGCTAGGTCCCAGTCATGATTTTCATTGCACCATGATTCTGTGATTTCCACAATATACAGATTATATGCAATTAGTTCAGAGGGACAACACTGGGTTTTGAACAAATATTTATATTATGTTTATTTTATAAGCATTATTTTAAACAAATCAAATTAATTAAATTAACACAAAATAACATTATGGGGTAAAGTTTCTAAACTGTATTTTTGGCAGCATTTTTAAACCACTGCACTTTACCAGTGGTTTTGAGGCCAAAACCTCTGAATTTATTAATCAGTGGTTTTGGTTATTATACAAACTGGCGATGTATGGCGGATGGTATATGTCCAAACTGCAGGCCTTTTAAGTAAAAAAAAAGAAAAAAAAAGAAGCCACTGGTTCATACACTTACAAACCACAATATATGGCATAAAAATCCCCCCCCCTTAATAAAACATATTAAAGAACTATCAATAACCCCCTTTCCTATGTAGAACAACATGGGCACCAATCAGGGTGCCTTTAACATAATAGCATGCTGGTGCTTCTAGTACTACAAGCCAGAGCATGCCTATTGTTGGCAGGGCATGCTGCGTCTTATGGTACCACGAGCACCAGCATGTGAAGGTCCCTGGACTACTGTGGCATGTAGTGTGCTTAAATTACATTAATAGTGGCCCTATATAAATTACATAACATTAACAATTTAACAAAAAAAGTTAAAACAAAAAAATCCTATATTACTAACTACTCAGAAGTCTTCTGGCATCAGTGTGCTCCAAGGATGCCACTCTAGGTCAAAAAACAAAAAAAATACTGTGACAGCAAAAAGGGGCTTCTTCTAAGTCCTCCCACTGTAAATGACAGCTATGCCAGCATCGTTCCCCTATTTATAAGCTCTGGCAGTGTGGGACCTGAAAACATTATTAAGGCTTTTTTGGGGGGAGGAAGGGGGGGTATTGGGTGTGGGTCCCTGTTGAGAATGGCCCTATTTCGATAGGGCTGTTCACTCCCATTCAGTTCCGAACTGGCTGGGAAATCGATCATTTCAATTGCAAAGAAATCGATCTACAGAGCACCAAACACAGTTCTCTGAAAGGTTAGTGCAGAATCTAAACTCAAACCTTCTCCCTAATCCTTACCTTAAACTTCCCCTTCTATTACCCTAACCCTAACCCTCCCTACCCTGCAGCCTAACCCTAACCCTCTATTCCTAAAAGTCCCCGGAGAGGTTACTCTGTCGTCAGCAGGCGGTGGGTATGTCGGTTCGGCGGGAGGCGTTTCCGAAACTGAATGGGTGAGTATGTCAATAGGCATACTCACCCATTCTTAAAATATATAAAAAAATGGCTGCTTTTTTAAATAGAGACAGCCGAAAAAGAACTTTCGGCTGTCTCTATTTCTCTTAGACAGCCATTGTGCTGGGGACTCTCACCGGGTGGTATTGACCTTAGTAAATAATATGCAAGCCACCAAAAAAACAAACAAACCCCAAAAAGGATAGTATAGAAAGCTACACCGTCAAGTATTTTGGTGTATGTTCAGGGTATGGCTGGCATGAACTGGGGTGAGTCTTGGTTGCATCCTATTAGAAACTATAAAAATAAATTGTGCTTCTCTAACCTAGCCATGACAAGTAGTACTGGGGGGAACAGAAATTCCATGCTCAGACAGCCACGATAGTACAGTTCAGCTTAAAGGCTGTACTGCTCTAATGTTTAGCCATATAGAGTATATAATGTACTTAGACACTACTGACTAGCAGAACCAACATCCAACAACTATATCTACTATTTTCAATGTATGTCAAAATATTTTAACAATCATAACCTTTGTTGCGGTTCTACTTCCAATACATACAGAATACATATCAATGACAGAATATCCTTGTAAGCCACTGTTACATTTATTTGTACAAGTTGACAGAAAGGACGGTAATGAACTGTCCCTTTAACACTAGAAAAGCTGATGTTTTATGATTTATGACAAGTGTTTTCCTGCAACATTTCTCTCTGGCAGGTGACAAAAACCACAGGTATACATTTACAATTAAATATAACATAACCGGGAAAGTTGAAGCTGTAGAATACAGATTCTAAAAAAAACACGGCATGAAAGTAATTACTACTATATGACATTGAAACAAAAAAGATAATTTAAGTAAAGTAACTCATAATTACAATACAGTGAAAATGTCATTATACGAATGTGAAACCTTAAAGAAAAACTATTCTTTAATATTTTATTATTCCCTGAAGCAGGCAGTAAAATATAGCAATGCTGTATTTCAAGCTGACATTTAACATTTCTTATTTAATTCAGCTTACTACATTTAATTTCATTTTTTCCCCCAATAGCTGCAATGTAAAAGAACAAGCCCATTAACTTAGGTAAATGCAGAAGTACACTTCTCCTTTTAGTTAATAACTACATTGAACTGCACTTAGCCTCTTTTGCTAAGAATTTTTAGACTACCTTCATACATTATTTGAACAATGCAGGTGTTCAGCTAGTAACCTAACAGAGAGGCCTAGGTTCTCTGAAGGCAATGTGTTTTCTAATTAATTGCACATATAGGAAAGCTGAGGAAGGGGAGAGATAATGGGTAGAAGTGAATCAATGTATTTACAAGTACTAAGCAGTGCTAATTTGAAATATAAAAAAAATATATATTTTAACATCTATGGATCCGTTCCTGAATTCTGCAATTGTGACACCTCCAAAGAGAGAACAATACAAAGAACCCTATTTAAATGAATCTGCACCAGCCCCATGGAAAATAGAGCTAATGCATAATGATGGATCATATGTACGATTACCAACTTCCTCCTGCCCCCCATGCGTACACCCCCTGCCACGCTGTCTGAAAGGCTTCCTGCATGGAAAACTGGATCATAAGAATCCATACATAGAAGAGCACCCATACCAGGGCCTGTTGGAACACCAGGGCATGGAATCTATCCATTGTCCAAGTTTTCACCAGACCCCCTCAATGGTTGGGATGGTTTTGGCTGCAGGCTAGCAGCAGGTTGCAATCCCAATGTAGGCTGATGCACAATGTCCTTTGCCCAGAGAGTGTGTAGATTGTAAGAATGAGATACTACAGGAGTAGCACAATACACAGAGAGCAGGTAAGTCAGAACCACACAGGAGCAGATCAGACATGAGATCCCTGAGTATATATGCATGAACAATGAGTGCTTCCCTGGTGACAGAGAAATGTACTTAAACTAAAGACCTAGGAGGAACAGCAAAGCCTGAGACTCAGTACTCTGTAGGTAAACAGAGACTAGAAGTAGTGTGAACAGATGACAGATATAAGGAGAGAATATTGAATGGCTACCCTCTAGACTCTCTGGCTGTTATAAATGGTGTTTAACCTGTTATATTCTACATAGAGGTTTGCATTTTATTTCCACTGTGACAAAAAAGTGCTTTTCAATCAAACATTTTTCTAATTGTGATACTAATTATTGTATATGATCTACCTCCTTCAGTGTCCTTGTTCCCTACTGTATGTGGTGCCCACGACAAGGTCACTGAAGGACAGGTTGTGTGAACATCGCAAAATTATTTTAAAAAGATTGTTAAACCCTAGTTTCACACTTTAGTCAGGTTGATGAGGTGATCCCTGTGGGTCTAAAAGTGACTATGATAGTTGTGATTAAACCTACACAAAGTGGTGGTGACAGATTCAAGCTTCTGTGCCGTACAGAGATGAGATGGATTTTACAACTCGGGAGTCCCGTCAGAGGGGCCCATACATGACTGAAGTCATTAGTCAGTGGGACAACAAAGACAGAGGAGCACCTTGAGCGGTCCATCAAGAAGAAAATGAAGATTCTTAGTGCAGGACGTTGCCTGGCAACAATGATGACATCACAACTGTGAGTAATATCAAGATTTATGATGTATTGATTATTGCTCTTTACAAGGAAAAAATAAAACATATTATATACACGGCATACACATTTAAATATATTAAATTCTAGAGTGTCAGTTACTGTTTTACTCTATGCTAGGGGGTCATTTACTCTCTTAATATATGTTAGGGGGTCAAAAATTCTTTCTTTAAAGTTATGGAAGACATTTATTTATGTATTTTAAAAACAGAGCTCATTTATTTTATTTACATATAGAGGACATTTATCATAGTAAAGGGGGACAGTGATTCATTTACTCTAGGTTCAGGGGACATTTTGTATGCAACATCATGCTATTAACCCTTGGCATGCTGCCGCTTATGGTCAACATGCCAAGCATGCTTGGGAAAATAAAATTGCCTTGGAAAAAATTCTAGAAGTGGCCTCGTGGGCAGGACTAAATAAACTATAGGAGGGGCCAACCAGAAAGTAGGTAGGATTAGCACCTGCAATTTTATTAAAAACTATAAAAAATGAAAAACTATAACAATGAGAACATGACAAGACAGTGTGTATAGATCACACAATGAGCTCCCTGTAACACATAATGCTGCCAGGCTCTACATTTCTTAATACTCCTACTGACTTTTCATCTACAAATATCCTTTTTTGGGACATTCTCATTATGCAATTGAGTGTTCCTATATAGTACAGGACTGGCAATGTTTTATGAGCGTATATGTTTTATGGTATTATGATTTAATTTATTATATATTACATTATAATAACAGGAGCAACTATAATTTATTTCATTTGTGCATTGCATTTTATTTTTGGTGTCTAATCTAGGGTTTACTAGTTTTTTCTTCCGTAATCTCTCTCACACACACACACCCCATATACATAAACACATAAAAACAGTGCACCCATACATTGGCAGAACTAGAGAGTCGAGGACCCAGGGCCGTATTCAGACCTCCGGCCACATTGCATATGCGGCCGGAGTTTACCGATATGAACTACTGTGCATGCGCAGTAATTTCGTTACGCTATCTACGTTACTTTTTGCAACGTAGATCAGTGCACCCATGGCAGAACTAGAGAGTCGAGGACCCAGGGCCGTATTCAGACCTCCGGCCACATTGCATATGCGGCCGGAGTTTACCGATATGAACTACTGTGCATGCGCAGTAATTTCGTTTCGCTATCTACGTTACTTTACTTTAACGTAGATTGCGTATACGCGGTCTTTATGCGGCCGGAGGTCTTAATACGGCCCCTTTTCCCGCTTCCCCCACTGGAGCTTAACAGTGACTAGCAGGCCCACGCTGTTCTTCACTGACACACTGCTTGTCGGTGAAGAACAGCATACAGTAAGCCCAGCAGCCACTGTTAACTCTAGTAGGAGAATTAAAAGCTGCCTGTGTTCAGAGCAGAGCAGAAGGTAACCTGTTATTGCTCCCCCCCATCCCTCCTATATGGCGTCTATGCTCCCTCCCTGGTCTATGCTCCCTTTACATTTGAGATGGGGGAGTAACTGCCTCTTCTTCTCCGATACTCCTGATCATATTGTTGCACCTGTTGCAACAATATTAATTCTGCATCTGAACCAACCTCTATTGGCAGCCATTGGAAGATTCACGAATTTGCCAGCCCTGCATTCTTTCTTGGAACAGCACACGCGTGACTTAAACACTGCGCATTCGCTGCTCATATTGCAGCCAACATCTGATTAAAGAGCACAGCTCCCTTTGCTGTCTTCCATTGAAATGCGCTATCCTAAATGCAGCAATGCTCAGCAATGATTATCAGGGCTTGCTAAATAGGCCCCTAATAATACAGCTATTCTTTGTAACTGGGACGTATTTAGAGAACCGTGTTCACAGCGAGTTCCGTGCGTATTTTTAGGTACATTTCAGCTGTGCATGCTTAGTAACTTTTTTTTACGTACTTCACATAGACTATACGTACGAAAGTGCCTCACGAATGGATTTGTGAATCGCACGTGGGTACATTCTTACAGATGTGCGACGCAAAAATACGCCCGTGAAAATTTTAATAAAAATGGCCTCACACCTCAGCACGGCCAAGAGAGGGGAGTGTCATGG
>WWET01000008.1:4852-34020 GCA_011038615.1 Limnodynastes dumerilii
CTGTAGAAAATCTTTCATTATGTCTATCGCTGCATTGTAACTGCTGGTGACTCGTCCTTACAGTAGGTACAGTTAGATTGATAGATATGTCAGAACCAAGGAGTGAATAACGAGCTATGAAACGAGAAAAGGATAAGCAGCACGTATATCTGCATACTCTGTCCGATCTCCCGGGAACCGTCCTCTTATGACAGCAAAGTCCAGTGAGGATGTGGCAATGACATTTTGCATCATTATCGCATCAGATGGAGTGGGATAGTACAGGAAGGCTCGGTTTTGTTATGTAAAGTAATTCCAGTCAACCCTACTGGTTATTCAGCCTGAAGACCCAGTAGGCGGGTGTGGGTCCCCTCTTAGAACGGCCCTATTTCAATAGGGCCGTTCTCTCGCAGCCAGTGTCGAACGGGTTGGTATATGGATTGCTCATCGAAGCATAGCAATCAATCCCTGGAGCACCAAACACTGTGCTCTGATAGACAGGTGTACAAACTACTCCCAACCCTTTCCCTAATTCTAACCTTAACTCTCCCCTTCCATTACCCTAACTCTCACTACTCAATAGCCTAACCCTAAGAACCCCCTCCAAGCAGCCTGACCCTAACCTTCCCCTTCTATGGCCCTAACTCTCCCTTCCTAAGAGGCTAACCTTAAAACCCCCCCCCAACACTAAAATACAAAAAATTCCCTAGAGAGGTTACTCACCTTTCCGGAACTAGAAGTGGATCTGCGCCAAAAATGAATGGGTGATTACGCGGATCGGCATACTCATCCATTCGGAAAAAAGTTAACTAAAATGGCTGCCATTCAAAATAGAGACAGCCGAAAAGGAACTTTCAGCTGTTTCTATTACTAAAGGCAGCCCATCGGACCGAGACTCCCACCGCAGTAGGCCACCCTTTGACAGAGACTGTATACTGGTCTCCACCTCCTGCAGTGCTATCTGGCTATTTGTGTTATCTGTGATTCGCACAGAGCACTGTAAGCGGCACTCACACTTATGATGACTAAATCAGCAGATCTTTTGTCAAACTAATATCAATAATTCACTTCCTAAGCAAGTTGGCTATAGACTGCAAGTATCCTATCATATTTCTGTACCATTATGTCAAAAGACACAACAATATCTCTGGCAGCATAAAGTTACCATCTGACAAATTTTCACAAGTCTGTCTGATCAACAGCAGTTTTGAGCCTAAAAGAACCCTCTATATCTATTATTTGCTTAATTTAGTGCTTATTTTGTGTTTATCTTTTAATAAAAAAAAAGTCTGACTCCACACAGGTAGAAGCCAGACTCCTGTACAGGTGGTTACACTGTATGTAGGATTATCTACATATAAATAAAGTCATGTACAATACAGATTCAGTAATGTGATGATTGCATGTGGCTCACTGTGGTTTTTCTGTTATTTTGACAGTCATTTTTTGCGGCTGCAGCTTTGTCTTGCAATCCTGGAGAGTATAAAGTGAATGACGTGTGCTGTCCTATGTGCCCAGCAGGTGAGTGATCACTATTATATAAGTGCTGTGAGATCTGGTGAGAGATACAGGAGATTATATCATGTAAACACCATCTCCCCATAATGTCTATAGCAAATGTCACAACGCTGCTGAAACGGTCCCCATTGTAGTGTGAAGTATGGACGACGATCTTTTGAACACCAATAAAACTATCCTAAAGCACCGTGGGCCGAATCCAGAACTAATAAAGTCAGTTGAGTTACGCTAGTTGTTTGCGTAAGTCCCCTGACACGTAACATCAACGCATGTGCGCGCCATCTGTTATGCAAGCGTACCTTCTAATGTACATAACTCAGTTCCATATGTTATAAGTTCTGCATGCAAAATCCTTGCCATTCAGGCGGGGATAGGCATGTAAATGATGGACCGGGGAACAGTACTTACCCATGGATTGCCATCCTATTATAGTCATAAATTACAATATATATCCCACAAAACAATTAATGTAGGCCAAGACATGCTGATAAGGCAGCTTGTTATCATCAGAGGGCATATGATACTAACATTGGGCTGGATCCAGACTTAAGTAAGTGCTTGAAATTAGTTACTCCTGGGCTAAACCATGTTGATTGCAGGGGTGTCATATTTCATCTGTTGCAAACAGTATTAGAGTTGAGAGGTGATGTTTCCTATCCCAAGTCTAAATAACAGTGTGATAGTAAAGCTGGTCAGTATCTGTGTGCAGTAAGCAATTCAAATATATATCCCTGCAGTCAAAGAATACAATTAACTTGACTCCCCCTGAAATCAACATGGTTTAGCCCAGGCGTGACATTCCTCTCTTATTTTAAGCACTTTCTTAAGTCTGAATCAGGCCCTACGTCGGCTTCCAGGAACATCTCAGTGTGTCGCCAGCTTTACAATGTTAGATGCACCTAATGGTAACTGGGAGCTGGCCCAGACATACGCTTGCCACTGCGCTCAGGCACCGGGGATCCAATGGCAGGATCTTCATTCTATTCTGCCTTCCATGCGTGCAAGGGGAAACCAGTCCTTATCTTATCCACACCCACCACAAAAAACAGGGACATTACGGAAGTCTAGATTGGGCGTAAGAGGAAACAAAAAAATAAAACAAAATGTCGGGCCCGATTCAGACTTAAGAAGGTGCTTCAAATGAGAGGAAAGTCACTCCTGGGCTAAACCATGGTGATTGCAGGGGAGTCATATTTCATGTGTTGCAAACAGTATTAGAGTAGAGAAGTGATGTTTCCTATCCCAAGTCTAAATAACAGTGTGATAGTAAAGCTGGTCAGTATCTGTGTGTAGTAAGATTCAAAGATATATCCCTGCATGCAAAGAATACAATTTACTTGACTCCCCCTGAAATCTGCATGGTTTAGCCCAGGAGTGACTTTCCTCTCTTATTTTAAGCACTTTCCTAAGACTGAATCAGGTCCGACATTCTTACCGTAAAATTAAGTAATCACCCATCTGACAGGGTCAGAAAGACTTCCAGACCAGTTTTGTTAGATTGGTGTGTGTATGGGCACCCATAATTTCAGTCAGTTTTATTGGAAAACATTGCGCGAGTGCAAAATTCAAGCATAATCGTAAATGCATCACAGATCACAGTGTTCTGTATAATGTGCTGTAATCCATTTACCATCATCCCCTTTTGTTTGTTTTTCTGCTGTTATTTCGTTAGTTTTTATTTATTCTTTTCAATGTTTTTAACCATTGTACATAATATGCAGTAAATGTGACATGTCTTCTGACTGTGCTACAGTAACAAAGGTTACTTCATCATTTCAGTAGTCTCCTGGTTTAATATCAATGGACCCGATCGGTTTTCTGCCTGATCAGATGCAAGTTTATAAAGACCCGTTAGTGGTTACAAAGTGGACTCATGAATTTCTGTATAGTGAATCCCAGCTATGCTGAGGATGGACTTTAAGACAGAAATTACCTTATGTTTTCCATATCAAGCGCAGGAATATTAGTGTATAATGGTGAAATCTCTAAGATGATCAATTTATTTGTACACACAGGACTGTCATCAATGGGGGACAGCTAGAGCTACTGTCCCAGGCCTGAAGCTGATGGGACCCAATGAGCAGGGAAGATTTCCCTGCACATTGATCAGCTGTAACTGTAGGTCCACAGGGCAAAGCCCCGGGTTAGGTCATCATTTCACAGAAGGGCGGGGCCCTGTGGGTGTGTCCCTGGCCCCACAACTTCTGAAGGCAGCCATGTGTACGCACAGAGCTTGCAAGCTAAAGAACACGGCTTCACACAGTTGAGTACGATAACAATGGACTGAATTCAGACCAGAATTCAGAGGATCCATACCCTTCAGGAAAAGAGGTGCCCACGCATGCTCCACTTTCCAAAAGGGGGTGTTTTCCGATCCTAGTGATCAGTGACCTTGTAGGAAGTCTGGATCCAGACCACACATTTTAGCACTTTGTAATTGGTCGTGAGCCTTTTAGGAGGAAATCTGAATGGCATGGTGTGCTGCACACGATTGCTGTACTCGTCTATACAGCATTACTACAGCTAAAGGAATGTGGCCTAACAAAGGCCTAAGACCCATATTTGATTACATCAGATATCCCATTATTAATAGAAAAATATGTCAAACTCTTGACTATTCCCTCTCCTCATAACCCACCCCTCTCCTCCAGCTACACAGGACAAAATAAATATATTTAAAAAACTGCCTCCAGGGTAGTACATTTGCCAGGACAAACTGGATACATTTGCCAGGACAAACTGAAAGGAGTGCAGGGCAGTTACAAGGTATGTTATTATCTATAGACTTTTCTACACACAGAAACTGGGAGCAACCAGACAATTATATTATCTCAGCTGGTCTTCAGTTTGAAGCAGTATTTACTTGTACAAGATGCTAGAATTATAGTAGACAGTATATAATATAAGAAATAACAGGCAAATCAACAGACTTCATTCCAACTTTCACTTTGTTAATTCAATGGTCCATATCAGTACCAATGTTTGTGGGTACACAGAGAGAAGGAACACCTGTAGTGTGCAAGGCCTAAGATATTTAGGTTTCCTAAATATTATATATTGCGATAAAAATAACAATATTGAATAGTCTTTTTTTTTCTTTTTCATAGGTACATTTGTGATATACCACTGCACAGGAATTTTTCGTACTAAATGCATACCATGCATTGAAGGAACATATATGGACCATCCCAATGGCCTCAGAAAGTGTATTCAGTGTAAAGATTGTGATGATGGTAAGTAATCTAGAGTTTTGTACACCAGCTATTTAAACATCAGAAATTGGTGATAATGAGCTCTTGCAACAAAATAAAGCAGCGCTGATTCAGGATATTAGAATAAGGCTGGACGGCACATTTTTATTCTTCGTATAAGGGCAACCACAGTGGCCAATACCTGTTGTATTGAGTAGCAGCTTATTGGAATGTTCTAAAGAACTAGAATGAATATTGGTTGAATATTGAGAAAACACAAAGCACCTTGGGAGGGACACTGCTAACAGTTTTAGCTATCTATTTCTAACATACAACAAAAGCTATTGAGAAGCCAATTAACCTTCTAACATGATTTTTGAAGTGTGGAAGAAGAAAAAAAAATCTGAGAATATAAAAATATCCGCACACTCCACATATATGACCCTAGTTCTTGTTAACCTTTGGCCCCAAAGCTGTATGGCAACACGTTGCATGTCCAAGTATGGACCCCAAAGAAAATGCATAGGGATATATCCACATATAGTTTTATGGGAATTTTGGATTTGAGTCTCATTAAAGAGAGGCTAGAGAGCAAGTAGAGATGAAAAATTACTCAACAAGCCAACCAGAGCCTGATTTATATAAAGAACACAGGGGTAATACACTAGCACAGGGGTTCTCAACCCTTCTCAAGTACCACTAACGGTCCATGTTTTGTAGGTCTCACTGCAAAACTTGTGGAGCTTTCAAAATGTAACTGTCAGTTATGAGCTCACCTCCAGCAAGGAGATTTAAAAAACATGGAACGTTACTGGTACTTGAGGATGGGGTTGAGAACCTCTGCTCTAGCAGATCAATCTCAAACACCAACTGCCAATACAGAAGCATCCATCAAGCTGGGTCCTTTGGCATCAGTGACCTTCTTGGTTGCAACCAATCTCACTGATCGAGCATTAAACAGAGGACTGTGTAAAGAGGGTTATCGACATCCATTAATGCAGCAATTCTCAACCTTTTTATTTTTATTGGTGTGTGTGAGTTACCCACTACGGAATCAGGTCAACAACCACTGACCAGTCCTCATCTATGATAACAAAACAGAAAAACAGGACCGCACAAGAACAAATAAATCACAATAGATATAGATAAACAAGGACTGAGGTGCTGCCCTGGTCCCTATAATCGCTAAATAACAAGGACACAAAAAATGGGGTGCACAACATATGCATAACCCCTAACTGGGACTCTTAAAGATGCACACTCCTATATAATGAGGAGGCAGACAACAAATAAACAATTTAAACATGTTATTTTTAATGAGATATAATTAAAATCCAACAATAAGGGTGAATATTTAAGAACAGATATTCAAGATAGCAATAACCAGCTAGGCTAAGTATATCATACCAACATATACTATATATCAGGTATCAGATATCAGGTACTTTATCAAGGCCCACACGGGGTGAAACGTGCATCGGGTGGACTCCGTAGCAACATCTATTATGGTTGTCTGAGTGCACCAATGGCTCTTGGTTTCCTCTCCTACCAGCTGCTCTTTTGTCTCCTTTCCTCCTCCTGTGGACACCGTTCGTTTAACAGCCTAGAGTAGGGTAAGATACTTGCACATGGAATGTGCGAAGCGAGTCCTTGCGGACTCTATCCTCCCCTAGGGATAGCATCTACTGTTAGGAGGTAGTGAGCGGTGTCCTCTTAGGAGGCCGGTGTGGTATGATTGTTTTCCCCACATGCATTGTACCTGATATATAGTATATGTTGGTATGATATACTTAGCCTAGCTGGTTATTGCTATCTTGAATATCTGTTCTTAAATATTCACCCTTATTGTTGGATTTTAATTATATCTCATAAAAAATAACATGTTTTAATTGTTTATTTGTTGTCTGCCTCCTCATTATATAGGAGTGTGCATCTTTAAGAGTCCCAGTTAGGGGTTATGCATATGTTGTACACCCCATGTTTTCTGTCCTTGCTAATCTTTGATAAACACCCGCTCCTTATTTCCTTTCTTCACCTAAATCCCCAAATCCACCTCCTACTATTATCACAACAACTCCTTTTATATTATTTTTTTTGTAACTCAAATTTTTATTTAAAAAACTAGAGCAGAGTACAATGATAAGGCATACATGGTATATATGTCTATGAATTGAATTACTGGTGATTTTAAATGTCCAACCAGATTAATCTTACTAACACCTAAATAATATGTTTTTGTACTATCTGTAGAAATACAATTGACATAGGTGATTGAATCCTATACAAGCTAACAAAAAGGGGGGTTCGTGTGGGGGGGGTCACCGCCTGACAGGGTAATGGGTGGGGAAATTAATGGGACAAGGGGTTACTCAATGTAAAATACTTTGTGGTTGTCGTTGCTGCATTAACCAAGGTGACCATATTATCAAGAATATATCTTCCTTTTCGTGTAAATAGTGAGTGATGCGTTCCATATGGACCACTTGCCAAATTGAGTTACATAAAGCCGACATTGGGGGAGGTTCAGTTTGCTTGCAAAACTTAGCCACCAAGTATCTTGCTGCAGCAAGCACATAGCTAGCTAATTTTCGAGATGATTTGTCTAAATCTTCTATGGGGTAACATAGCAGAGCAACTCATTTTTTCTATATATCTCCTCAGACCCTTGTTCCCATCCTCTTTTATATTTGGGACATTATCATGCAGATACACTCCCCATATTACATATATTTGTGTAACAAATGGCAGACTGATATTGTAGATGCACAGTAGCCTGATGTGCCAGTTAATCTTAGATCCACCCCTTGTTGCCACCATTGGTTTATAACTAGCAGGTGGAGAGACATTATGGTGTGAGGAGTCAATATAGCACTGGAAAAAAGGTGGTGGTGGGGTCAAAAGAATATAGTATTAAAAAAAGATATTGTGGTCTTCCAACATAATAGCTCAATAAAGGAGTCTCTCTATGGCTTTCCCTGCAGTCCTATTCACTTCTACAGTATTTGAAAGGTCACATGTAGCATAGCTGTCATAACATTGTGGGAGGCTAACACAGAACGGAAACGTTTATTGGACATAATGATTGGCTAGTGCAACATTCAAAGCAATACCTCTATATGACACACACAAAAACTGTTTTAAACATGATCTCATTGGTTTATGTAATGATTTAACTGTATATTTAAATATATTTTCTTAAGGTTGTTGTTTTTAATAGTAAAATACAATTCTCTCTGTACACTTCAGGTGCAGGGCAGATGGAAAAGACAAAATGTACCAATACTTCAGATACAGTGTGTGGCTGCAAACCTGGACATTTCTGTTCAGCCAATGAGGACTCAGAATGTGACATGTGTCAGCAGCACAGAGCCTGTAAACCCGGTGAATATGTGAATCTCGCAGGTAAGACACATTCTTAGCATATGACTGACTGCTATTTATATCAGCATTGTGTAAAGACTTCTGTCTGCATTGCACATCAAAGCACCAAACATATTTACTCCTGCCACAAATGTCACATCCATTGCCATTTTCCTGTCAGCCTAATTGCACTAAGGTCTCCATAACAATCAAAAGTGCGAAGCTTACTTACTCTCACCTGTAGATGACCAGGTATACTTTTCTAGTAGCAAACTGGCACATTACCCCCACATATACATGACCCAAGGAACTATTTTTTATAGAGTAGACCTGTTCAGGTGCGGATTTAAACTATCACCTTATAACCTCTAACACCCTGAGCCCTTATACTCTTTGCAGGATTGATTATAGTGTTGTGTGTAATGGTCAGTGTGTCACTGATGTTATCATATGAAAATCAGATACAAATAATGTCTAATTGTGTTTGAGTTTAAGAGGCATGAGCCCACCTAATTATATATTGATTTAACTTTCTTACATACACCTATGATGTCTGGTGAAAACAGGTGGTTTAATTGACTAATAAAAAGCTCTTAAAATAGAATGTACAACAAAAGCTTCATGATCTCTCTCAGATCTCCCGAATGTTCAGAACTCGGACTGTTAGAATTCTGGCCTCTGAAGTTCTATTGGTTAATTAAAAGTTGTATGCAGAGACAGCCTTCCACAATGGAATCTTCTTAGAACAGATAACCGCAATCCCCCTCCCTAGACTAAATGTTTGGGATGGAAAACCCGTGACATGAGCAACGTTGGAAATCTCAATTCTTCTAGATGATTCTTGGAAAAGCTCTTGTTTCTCATTGTCTTGCATCTAGATAACTATGGTGCAGCGCCCGTCTACAGATCATTTCTATAGATGCTTTAAATGCAGAACAACTTCTGCTAATTAGAACTTATCTCGTCATCTTAAAGTTCACCACAATATATATGATAAATTACAGCATATGATTTATTATATTATTTAGTATATCTATGGTATGGATGTTTTTGATTAAAACAGAAATACATGAAAAGAAATAGGATTAATATGAAAATATAACTTTTAGCTTTTTTCACCTTAATTTTTTATTTCTTTTGTGGAGTATTGATAAAACCTGCAGGGCTATTATATACATGAAAGTCCAATTTCTAACATCAGTAACGTGTTATTCCTTAATCTGAATAGGAACTGCAATAAGCGACACAGAGTGTGAGGTCTGTCCCCCTGGTCATTTCAGCAAAGACGACATGGCAGCCAACTGTACTCCCTGGACAAAGTAGGTTTGGCAGAATCCTGTGTATGTATTGTGTGATTCATGGGGCAGTATATTACAAAATGCCATTGGAAACAAACACCCAATGGAAATCACACCTCAAAAGTACATTCACTGCATTCAGACATTTTATTTTTAATGGGTAAGTATGCCGATCGTCACATTTACCCATTCATTTTCGGAAGTGCTGCCTGTCAGACCCACTGTAGACCCCAATCTGGTGACTTATAGGATTAGTCTATGGGGAGTCTTAGGGTCAGGCAGTAGGGAAGGGAGGGTTAGGGTAAAAGAAGGGGAGTTATAGGGTAAGGATTAGGGAAAGGGTTGGGGTTAGATTTCATACTTCTCATTTGGAGTGCTGTGTTTGGTGCTCTGTTGATCGATTGCTTTGCCTCTTAGAGGCAGAAGCAATCTATTCCCCAGCCAGTTCTCAGCGGGGACCCACACTCTACTTATATAAAATTCCACTGTGGGCGGCCCATGTCAGTATAATTTACTGTCATTATTTATTTAGTACTGACCAAAACATCATTTGGCCTGAAGAGTGTGGGGTTATTAACCTCCATTGTTGCGAGTCCCTGCTGTGAGGGAACATATTGCGAATTAGGGACATCCGAAAGCTGATTTTCCGGAGTTCCTTTTTTGAATGCCAGCCCTCAGATTTTTTTGTTTTGTTTTTATGAATGGGTGAATATGCGATTTGCAATACATAAAAGAGAGGCAGCGGGTTCCCCTGCATCAGTCACTGAGGGCTCTGCTCTCATTCACTGTACTGGACACAACACTCTGTTCCCATCTCCTGTCCATAGGAATCAGGGTATATATATATATTCGTTCATAGCAATCCAAAGTACAATTATCCTTTTAATTTGAAAAACTGTTAATATATA
Source organism: Limnodynastes dumerilii (assembly GCA_011038615.1). Taxonomy (NCBI): domain Eukaryota; kingdom Metazoa; phylum Chordata; class Amphibia; order Anura; family Limnodynastidae; genus Limnodynastes; species Limnodynastes dumerilii. The sequence continues at coordinate 15,107 of WWET01000008.1, forward strand.
AGAAAACAAAATAAAAGTAAAGGGATTACAGGTCAACGATCTGCTTGTATTCTGTAGGTGCTTTTTCGGATACAATATAGAAGGGACGTCAACATCAGATGCAGAATGCCGAAGAAAATATGATATGGCAGTTATTTCTTTTGTACTTTTTGCAAGTATAATAATACTACCAATACTTGGAGTTCTATTATGGAAAACACGTAATTCAAGTAAGGCCCAAACTATGTTATGTGATTCTGAATAAATGTATTTTTAAAACTTTGGAATGACTGGAAAACCAACTTTCATCCTACTATTCACTCGATAGATATCCAATTAACCAAGTGAATGGAAGTCCCCCCCCCAAAAAAATGGAGAATGGGCGAAGTTAACAAAATAAGTAGGGATGCACAGGCAGGAAGTTGTGGTGTGACTAGTTATATCATAAAGCAATCTTATTGGTTCATCTAAGTAACACATACAGAGGACCTGGTCAGGTTAGTGTAGCATATTTCTGCATACCTTCAAACAGAAGCATATGCCACTGAGGCAATCTAGACCTGAAGGCAACTCACTACTGCAAACACCTGCACTCAAAGGGGGAAGGAAGGGCTGGAGTGTTGCAGCTAATATACAGTAAAAGTGTGTTCAGATGCAGAATGTTGGAGAAGATATGATATGACAATTATTGCTGTCATTTTTGGTATATTTTTATATATTTATATTTTATAATAATACTATCAACACTTGGAGCTCTACTATGGAGAACATATCATTCAAGTAAGGTCCCAACTATGCTCTGGGATTCTGGATAAATGTACTTTTAAAACTTTGGAATGACTGGAAAACCTCAACTTTCATCTTATCATTCACTCAATAAATATTATCCAATTAAGTGGATAAAAGCAAAATAAGTGGAAGGGCGGGGTTAACAATATAAGTAGGGATGCACAGGCAGTGTAGTGGGTTAAACCATGAAGCAATCTTATTGGTTAATCTAAGTAACACATACATAATGTAAAAATGAGCCCATACAAGACCCTTTAACCTTAAATGTATATAAAGATTTATTTAATGTAAATTTCAGTGATATATTTTTAGTATATTTACATGATCAACTAAGAGGTTGCACAAACCATAACTACAATTCCATTATAAATAGCAGTGAATGTATCCGCAGTGTTAAAAAAAACTAATTATATATCTATCTCCAAATGCAAAGTGACGCATTTGTACACGGACCCAGAGCCATCACTGTGTGTGTATCAGGATCGCTTTTAACCCCCCCTCCCCCCATTATTTGCTTGAGGTTTGCCCACATGCGAGTTCTAATTTCAATATTCACACAGATATAGCAAATTGTAAACACGTGTGATCAGTACATTTTCAAGACCTTTCTGGTGTAATGTTTTGTTTTCTTTTTGTTTAGTTTTTTTTTTAGAATAGAGAATAAAGAGACTAACTCCTGTGAAAGACGATCAGTGCAGGAAGAAGCTAACAGACACAGCTGAGTTCCTTATGTTGAAGGAGTGCCGATTTTACCAGAAGAGCAGCCATATAATGGCAGAACATCATGACCTTACTAGTTATCCTCATGCCTTCTTCCCTCATCACCATCCACAACACCTACTCGTGTGTCTACCTTTGCTCAGAAAACCATATTTGAAGGCAATAAACATTTATCTGTCATCCAAGATTGGGGAAACTCTCCAACCACCTTTACTACTATAATCACTGGCCTTCACCAGCTGCGAACATAACCAATCCTAATCTCATTACCAAAGGCCTGCACTCCATAAGGCAATCTACTCTGCAAACAAACACTCCTGGCTTTATTTTGCCGCCATATTACTGAGAATTGTAATGAATCTGCCATTCCAAATGTATCTGAACTTCTTTGTATACTTCAATGTATGGGACCAAGATAACCTGCTTTAGATATTTGATATCCATTGAGCTGACCATCAACACTTTTCACTGTTAAGCTGGCCATGCACTAGAGCGATTATCGCTCCCAGCATGTGGCTGCCGATAAACGGGACGATTTCCCCCTGGGGAAAGGTCCCAATATCGGCACCATACACAGCAGAGGCTGGGGGCGATAATCTGTGCTGGAGAGCCTCTCTCTGATTGGCTGGGTCTCCTGTCAATCTTGACAGGAGACCCATGCAGCCAGCTTATTGGTTGTCTTTAAAATAAAAAAAATTATCAATTACACAGAGGGAGAGAGGGCAGCACACGAGGCACCTCCAAAAATTGCAGCTAGGGTCCAATTATCAATCGGGAATTCTGATCGATGAGATATTCGGACCCTAGCGTTTTTGTAACGTTTTATCTGCGTTAAAAAAAAATCTTTCCCACACACTAGAGCGATATTTGGCCCAATCCACAATAATTGTGTGTTTGGGCCGATAATTGCTCTACTGTATACAGCGCTGTATAGCCAGACACAGGGAGAGAGGACAGAGCGCTTGCAGCCTGTCAGCTTCTGCAGCACTATGCCCTCTCTCCCTGTCTGGGTATACAGCGCTGTATAGCCAGACAGGGAGAGAGGGCATAGCACTGCAGCCTGTCAGTGTGTGGGTTTCTGCTGCACGATTATCTGCAATGCCCACACACTGTCCGATATCGCTAGCGATAAACGATAATTTTTATTGTAAACCACCCGATCGGATTATCGTCCGTTTCTGACAATAATCAGCACCATACACTACAGCGATAATTCGACCAATCCAAGATAATTCGAAGATCGGGACGATAATCGCTCTAGTGTATGGCCAGCTTAAATCCTAGTTCTCTGACCTTCAGCAGCTTCCTTTGAGTCACAGATAAGGCAATCAGTTGTATGATCACTTCTCATTCTTACTGACCTCTCATTCAGTACGGATGACTTTCCTTGACCTTCATATCACGGTTCTCTCTTGGCACATCACCAGCAACATTTCTTACTGGGTAAAGAATTTGAATTTCTAATTTTTATAGAAGTACAGATAACATAATAAAGATTGTAAAGTAACAGTAGAGGATTTGCAAACTTAATGCTATATCAATATTACATTAGTGTTGAATTCAGTATACTGCATTCCTCCTGGCTGGACAGAAGTCTTTGGAACGACCCTTGAAAGGTAAAGGACTTTCCCGATTCAAGATATCTTTATTTCACATTTTGCTACAGAACCCGTCAATTCTTATCACTTGTTTCACACAAGATCATTAAGTGACTTGCTTTTTCTGTATTATTTTTATTACCAAAGGTGAAAAATATAACTGTAGACATGGTATAACACTAATCTTGCTCCAGTTTGTATTTTTTGTCATACAGTACAAACATCATGGTTAGTACAAGGAGAAACACCAGGAGCTAGATTTAATAAAAGTGGAGATGTTGCCCATAGCAATGAATCAGATTCTAGCTTTCACTATTCTATTGCATACTAGAGAATGCCAGCTAGAGTCTGATTGGTTGCTATGGGCAACATCCCAACTTTTCCTTTTTGCAGTTTAGTAAATCTTGCCCCAGATAGTTACCTCAGATGTTGATTGGAGAGAGCTGCAGGTAAATTGGTAAGGTGTGTACACAGATTGGGTATTAGATCTGCAACCTCAGTGTTCTGTAAAGTCTTCAGATATTTGGAGGAGCGTGTACAAAGCTTAAAGTGAAGGGAATGACAAACAATAGAACTGTGTTCTGTCTTATTAACATATTTTGCTTAATATTCCATTAGAAAAAATGCCAGCTAGTACTATGTGTATATTCATATTTAAAATAGAGCAGCATAGCTCCATAGCGAATAAATGTATTAATTTATTTTCTAAGAAATATATAACACTAAATATAATGTATAATGGAAATAAAATGCAAGTATAATGCAAAATATAATGCTAAACACATCAAAATGCTGGCTCACCCCAACCATTACTACAAATACACAAATATTTACTTTCTACTTAACTGGCTAACACAAGGAGTGATTTTAATTGAAACCAGGAGAGCTCATAGGTATAGCGAAGGTATTAACAATAAATATATCAAAGTCGGTGCCTATAGGACAAGAGACAATTGCACTTGTGCTTTCTCAAGACAAAAAGATATGGAATTCATTCTCTAGTCCTTTATATAGGTCACAGAATAAATAAAAAAACCTACTATTACAAGATACATACGAAGTGATAACCACTATACAAAAAATGTTGAAGAAACTCCATAAAGTGGTAAATGAATATCACAGCTACATGGACCTATTATCCTATACAGAGCCACCATCAGGGAAGGGACTGTATCAGGCTGCTCATTAGTAGCCTATGCACAGGGACTTTCTGAAAACAAGCCTTCTTTGTGCATCTGCCTGCTGTGAGTTGTTCCTGCAGGTCCTTGCCACTCCACCTATGTGTGATGTCACGGCGTGTGATGTCACGTAGAGAGCTGCTGACCAGGCTTCAAGTCCCACAATTTCTGATCGTATAATTTGTAGAACAGCTTATGAGCAAATAAATAAATAAGTATATGCATCTACTGACTTGAGCAATATGATCCAAAAACATACCGACCTGATAAACGCATCCTTTAGTTTTCGGGAGCGATCAGACCACCGCTGGTGGCCAATCCTATTTTCGTTAGTGTGTGCCCACTATGCAATGTCCATGGCTATAGGAGCATTATCCAGACTTACAATTCAAGCTCTGAGTGCAGTGGGGATCTGCCTCCAGACCAATACCTTAGGATTTTCGCTGTGCCCCATGTAAGATGAAGACACATCGGAAGTCTGGAAAATACAGAGGGCACTCTCCACACTCACTGCATTACTTGCAGACCTTCCCCCGAGGATCTAGACTATACTGTCAATGCGCTGCATGTGCGGTCATAAAATGCAATCAGAAACCACCCTTTTTACGGAAGTCTTTATTTGGAATCATATGGTGTATTGCCAGCTTCATATGTATATTCTCTAGAGAGTAGGTATATAGATCCCTACCTTGAATGTCTGTACTGTATTTTGTATGGCGCTGCGGACACCTTGTGGCGCCTTATAAATAAAAGATAATAATAACAACAACATGCATACATATTGGAATAAGTTATAAAAGGACAGTTCTGAGTGATAGGTTAAATGCTATGAAAGGATTGTTTTAGCCTGTGCATTCTTGCTTGGTATTTAGTTTTCATTCCAAGGCACTGAAAATATCGAGTGTCACAACACCAGTGCTAATGAAGCTTAAAGTGCTGCTTCCTGCACAAACTAGGTTTCCTTTTCTATTTAGAATTGTAACTCACTGCAGATGACAGAGCACTATACTTTATTTTTCTTTATCCTTGAAAGTGTAACTAAAATGTATAGTGCCAGGGACAAGGTAGAAAAATTTATGACCTGTATTTGCTTTACTATAACCAAACTAAAATGATAGCTTACCTATGAAACCCCTAGGGCTATCACAAAATGACACACAAACAATCTAAGGAGTTATCAAAAAGTCCGTTGAAAAAAATTGACAATACACAATATTTCACGTGATTGCAATAAACGTAAAAATAGAACTGAAAACACAATTCATCGAAACAATATATTTGTTTTCCTAGGTCCTCAATAGTTTGTTAACTTCAAATAATGTGTAAAGGCTGAGACATGATCATTTTACTTCCTTTATTTTTTTATTTGATCCTATTTTTACCCACCTATGTTTACTATTAAACCTTAAACCTAGGCCAATTAAATCTAGAAAGTGAAAATGAAAGTAAATCAGGGCGGTACTTATAGGTCTTTCCTGTAGCGACGACGAAGGACACGCAGAACACAGCAGTTCTCTTTTTTGTAAATCATCGCTAGTTTTGGGTATACTGTCTGGAAGATGAGATTATGGATTTCTACTGTGTTACAGAACAGCAAAAAATAATGACCTCAACGTGACCTCAAGTCCCGAACACTGCGGACTATGGATCAGCGCCGAGATGAGTTTCCCGATCACAAGCCTGTGTCTGGTCAGTATAAACTACTAACTAATAGCAGCCATATTGTTTACCAGAAGTAAGTCACAGAATTTATGCAAATACTGGGTATATACAGACAGGGTGCTCGGGAAACATACGGTATTAGGGCGGGTTCCGGCCTAATTGTAGCAACATTCCACACCACACTGACAAGCAATCATTCGTCTATGCAGTGACCAATCCTGATCTTACATCGCTGTATTTTACACTATCATATTCAGCAAATGCCATATACCAGGACACAGGGCACTGCCAGGGCACCTCAGTCACAGCACAGACCAGCATCAGATACACAAGTTCTAATTTTAATATACAGAAAAGAAGCGCTCGAAGTATATATATAATACATATTTATTATTATTACAAGACAATAAAACAACCACCTATCATAAAAGGCTCATAAGTTTTAAATTTAGATTTTAGAGCTACATTTACGCGTTTCACCTTGATAGTGGTTTCATTAGAAGGTAAGTCAGTGCTAGGTGGAGCTTTTAATGCACTTATATTGTTAACCAATTGACAGGCTTATTAATGAAGGTTAAGGTGCTCACCATAGTTCATATATATTAGTTAAAAGATTTTCTATATTAAATTATCTGCTAAACACTCCAACCCTTTGGGGTAAATAGTGTGTTTCAAAATAGATACCTAATTGCATTGAAGATAGATGTACAGTAAAGACCCCAAAGATAGGGAATAAAAGCACAGCAGATACCCAATTACTGCAAAACAAAAATGCGCATTAGAGACTCAGAGGAAGGGAATAAACACATTTATGTAAAGTGATTGAATTTATTTGGCTCATTCAACCTTAATGCGGATTCAGTCTGAAGATCTAGTAGGCCACCCTTTGACAGACTGTATACTGATCTCTACCTCCTGCAGTCCTATCTAACTATCAGAGATCACACAGAGAAATGTAAGCAGCACTCACACTTATATTGACTAAATAAGCAGATCTTTTGTCAAAGATTTTGAGTTTTGAGCCTAGCACTGAAGGATTGAGTTTAAAACTTAAGAACCCTCTATATCTATATGCTTCATTTAGCACTTATTTTGGGTTTATCTTTTAATAAATAAATAAAACGTTTGTACACAGGAAGAATCTCCCAAAAAATCTTTTTTTCACTTTGTCATTATGTGGTATTGTGTATAGAATGTTGAGGGGAAAAAATTTATTTATTCCATTTTTGAATCAAGGCTATAACAACAAAATGTGGAAAAAGTGAAGCGCTGTGAATACTTTCCAGATGCTCTTATTTTGTTCTTATCTTTTAATAAAAAAAAGTCTGTCTCCACACAGGAAGAAGCCAGACTCCTGTACAGGTGGTTACACTGTATGTAGGATTATCTACATATAAATAAAGTCATGTACAATACAGATTCAGTAATGTGATGATTGCATGTGGCTCACTGTGGTTTTTCTGTTATTTTGACAGTCATTTTTTGCGGCTGCAGCTTTGTCTTGCAATCCTGGAGAGTATAAAGTGAATGACGTGTGCTGTCCTATGTGCCCAGCAGGTGAGTGATCACTATTATATAAGTGCTGTGAGATCTGGTGAGAGATACAGGAGTTTATATCATGTAAACACCATGGGCCTGATCCAGACCTACGCTCGCAAGCGATCGTACGCTGGTCGTAAGCGTCAATTCGGCAGAAAAAACGCACTGCGCATGTGCAGAGTGACAACTTCCAGTCGTACCAAAGACCTTTTCGTAGCGGTGATTCAGGCATCCGTATTCTTTGCGTATTTTCCGACGACGGGGCGTGTTTATATCACGAAGTTAGTACGGACGCTGGAGTTAGGGAATGTAGGCGGGGGGAGCCATTTAAATTGTAGAGTGTGGCCGTGCTTAGCCCGGTACGATCAGCGCGTCGCTACGAAAATTCGTACTGACGCCGGGAAAAGTTGGTAGGGTTCAGCCGGCGTACGGAGGTAAAGGTAAGGGGAGTGTCATGGGAGTGAAAGTTTTTACGCTGAATCGGTAATACGCTCCGCTCTCATGCGTAGGTCAGGATCAGGCCCCATCTCCCCATATTGTCCATAATAAATGCTGGGGTAATTTTTCCCTTTGTTTCTGTGGCTAGCAGGTTAACCCCCTGCCTTTCATGCACCTGTTTAACATTTACTTAATAAATTGATTGAGCAGCTTCCATTCTGGTTTTATTCCATAATAAATGTCACAACGCTGCTTAAACAGTGAGCACATTATATGATAATTAGGCTCCCCCTACTGATATTGTAGTGTATAGTACAGACAAGATATTTTGAATGCCGACAAAATAATCCTAAAACACACTGGGCCTCATTTACTAAGGTTGATTTTGCAGCGATTTTTTACCAAAAATTGCAGCATTCACTATGGCCATATTTTTGGCATCAATTTAGATACACTGTCGATGTTGATCGATTTTAAAACGGAAAAATCACCATGTTTTTCTATTGAAAAGCACGGCGATCCTCCATTTCAAATCGCATGCATTTTCCGATCACTTATCCTGTCGACGCATATACTACTATAAAGATAAGCATGGCCATGTGTTTGTGACCATGCTAATCCTTATAGTAGTGTAAGCAGCAGCCTGATAAGTGATAGAATTCTACAAGCAAATGTGTAATGTGTCCCTAACAATGTTAGAAAACCCCCAAATAAACATTGCAATATTACATGATCTAACACTACATGTTTAACTCTAAAATACAATGTGTAAAAAATGTCCCTTACTGTGTATATTGATTATAATGGTGGCCATCGTAACATGTACCCTAAACTGTATTTTACTGTAAAAATGTGTAATAAAGTAATAAATACATGTAGTGACTCACATTTAGCAGTCATCTGTCTTGGAATGACTTGCTTGGATTTTCAGCTTCTTCTGAAGTTCTTTTTTAAATGCTCCTTGAAGAGGTTCTTCCGGTGCTTGCAACTGATCTTCGGCCTCTTCTGACACTTGCCACGACGCACCTCTTCTTCCTCTTCTGTGTCCCCGGTCTGTCGCTAGAGGGCCCCCTTTTATAGAAAAAATGGTGTCATCACTAGAGCCCCCTAATGTATATGACAATTTTTTCCTATAAAAGGAGGCCCTCTAGCGACAGGCCAGTCATTAGTAACGAGGACACAGAAGAGGAAGAAGGGGTGCGTCATGGCAAGTGCCAGAAGAGGCCGAAGATCAGTTGCATGCACCGGAAGAACCTCTTCAAGCAAGGTGACAAGCTTTTTCAAGCAGCATTTAAAGATCTTCAGAAGAAGCTGAAAATACAAGCAAGTCATTCCAAGACAGATGACTGCTAAACAGTGAGTCAGTACATTATTTTATTACACATTTTTACAGTAATACACACTTTAGGGTACATGTTGTTATGGTGGCCACCATAATAATTGATATAATTGATATACACAGTAAGGGACATTTTTTAAACATTTTAGTCAGGGTTAAACATGTAGTGTTAGGTCATGTAATATTGCAATGTATATTTGGGGGTTTTCTAACATTGTTAGGGACACATTACACATTTGCTTGTAGAATTCTATCACTTATCAGGCTGCTGCTTACACTACTATAAGGATTAGCATGGCCACAAACACATGGCACATACACAAACACATGGCCATGCTTTGCCTTATAGTAGTATATGCATCGGCAGGATAAGTGATAGGAAAATGTTTCCAACCTTTTTGACTATGTAAAAAACACCTGTCAACTATGTTATCATGTGTTTTTCCTATTAAAGTGTGTGTCACTTTCTAGGAAAGCGCCTAATACAGGAGGCGATTTTTTTTTTTAAAGCACTCACAGATCGCGCTAGAGGCGATTTAGTCAAATCACCTTTAGTGAATCCACCGTGTTGTATAGGTTACATTAGAAAAGTCGGGACTGGGAGGGTAGATCTATGTTGGTCGAGTTGGTTGTGAAAAAGCCCAAAGTCCCGAGACTTTGGCTTTAGTGAATATGACGATGGTGAAATAAAAGATAAAGTCCCGGGCGATTTTGACAACATCGAATTTAGTAAATGAGGCCCACTGACTAAATCAGATGATTCCAATTTGGATGCACCAGGGAGATGGCTCCATCTATTGGTCATTATTTGTCCCTGCTACTGAAGCATTATTTCAACTGCTAGGGACATAGGGCCGGATCCACAACAACATACGTCCGCTAGGTGCTGATAACTACTATGTATGCTTGGTAACTAATTTATGTAATCTACGTATCGTTGCGTTAATTACGTAAATTAGTTACCGCACATGCGTATTAGCCATTATCGGCACCTGGCGGATGTATGTTGCGAGACGTACGTTGTTGTGGATCTGGCCCCTGTGATACATTTTCTGACTGCTACAGTAACAACGTTTACATAAACTCATGGCGAAAGTATCAATGGATTCTTTTCTTGCAATCCAATCCCCCAGGAAGAGCTGGGACACTACTCAGACATCCACAGACAGATTTAGGACAAGATGAAATAATCAGAACTTTTCCATGTCAAGTGCAGGAATATTAGTGGAAGTACTGTTACGGATTAAATTAGAAACAATGTTGAAATCAGATGATCAGTTTATTGGCACGCACAGAGTTTGCAAAGCCAGAGATGCATTCAACCATCTTCACGCAGTTGATTATAACAATGTACCGGATCCAGAATGACGCAAGTACTCCGTGTGTGTGTTCCATGCATGCGTGCACATGGCAGTTTCCGTGTGTGTGTTCCATGCATGCGTGCACATGGCAGTTATGTATTGGAGCACCCTACGCACAATGTTGGATTCTAATCTGGAAGGGGCGTAAACATGCGCGTGCATGGTGGGCGGGGTGAGGTATCTAAAGTGATCTGTACGGGATTGGTTAAGCATGGACATAGATCCTTCATTTTGTAATGGCCCCACGTAAAATGGGAAAATCAAGGCAGGGTTCAGAGTACAGAAGTGGCGTTCATGCAAGGGGAGGGTACTAACCCTGCACGTATGTTATTTAGGATCGCACCACGGTCATAACTTCACTTCCGCTGCCGAGGAGTAATGGTTGCAGTGCATACTAAAATCTGGATCCGGCTCACCATTATGTTAATTTCCTTGAGCAAGCTGCAACTATTATTGTTCACATTCTACTGTATAACAATATAAGACATAGGCAAAATAACAGACTTCATTCCGACTTCCATCTTGTTCTATTCACTGGTCCATATCAGTAGTAATGTCTGGATGGGTGACAGAGAGAAGGATGACTGTGCTGTGCAAGGCCTAAGATATTTAGGTTTCCTAGCTGGGAGATTATATTAAGATCAATTAAATGACATGCAATTATTTTTTCTCTCTTTCCTAGGCAATGTTGTGAGGTCCCATTGCACAGCAATCTTAAGCGGCACCACATGTCTGCCATGTATCAAAGGAACATATATGGACCATCCCAATGGCCTCAGCAAGTGTTTTCGATGTAAAGATTGTGATGATGGCAAGTAATCTAGATTTTTGCACACCAGATATTTAAACATCAGAGACTGGTCATCATGAGCTATCGCAACAAAATAAAGTGTAGAACCATAAAATAAATAATAATAATAATAATAAATGGATCACACAATGAATGAAGAGGACAGCAACATGACATGAAAAAAATGTTCATTTTAAATCATGCAACTTTAAAACACCAAAAAGATAAATTAAAATTTAAGAGTAAAACATAGTGTGCTAGGAACAATGGATGACACCGGTTCAGTTCAACCACAGACGCTTCAGCATCAATGAATGTTGGATTAAATAGTCATATCCCGGAATGAATAACCAGTATTCTGGAGCCACAGCAGTTTCCCCGATACTATAACTCACATATAAGTTGGTGGATTTCCATTACCGACAACCCGGGTTCTATACCAGGAAGTCCTAAGCCAGAAACCTCAGAGGAAAACTCTCAAGTCTTCTCATGGGGTAGACTGATTATTTTGTAGAGTCACAGAGTCCGGATATGGCAAGCCAATGTGAGATCCAGGAAGGCTTTGCCTGCCTTCTCCATGTACCCCTTGTTGCCACCATTGGGTTAGAAACGGCAGGTGGAGATTATGGTGTGAGGACTCAATATCACATTGGAAATAGAGTGGGGTGGGGATCAAATATAGTATTACAAACATTGCCTTTCCCTGCATAGTCCTACTCACTCCTTCAGTGCTTGAATTCTCCCATTAGCAGACTTGTCATAACACATCCTGAGTAACGCTTGCATATTATTAGACCTAATGAAATAATATTGGCTAGAACAACCTATAGGAGTCACAAAACGGTTTAAAGCTTTCTAGAAAACATGATCTTGGTTTAGGAACATTTCAATAGATTTTCTTAAGGTTGTTGTTTTTAATAGTAAAATACAATTCTCTCTGTACACTTCAGGTGCAGGGCAGATGGAAAAGACAGAATGTACCTATACTTCAGATACAGTGTGTGGCTGCAAACCTGGACATTTCTGTTCCGCCAATGAGGACTCAGAATGTGACATGTGTCAGCAGCACAGAGTCTGTAAACCCGGTGAATATGTGAAACTCGCAGGTAAGACACATTCTTAGCATAATATGACTTCTTGCTATTTATATCAGCATTGTGTAAAGACTTCTGTCTGCATTGCACATGAAAGCACCAAACATATTTACTCCTGCCACAAATGCCACGTCATCTATTTGCACTAAGGTCTCCATAACAAAGACACCCAAAAATTGCACAGCTCTGTATGCTCTCCCCTGTAGACATCCAGGTTGACGTCTATCAACTCACTGGATCAATCAACAGATACACCCACATATATACTACCCAAGGAACTATTCATAGAGTTCTGGTTTAAATCCCTACCACCACCTTATAACCTCTACTACACACCCCTGACTACACCGACACTCTACTACACACCCCTGTCTACACCGACGCTCTACTACACACCCCTGTCTACATTAACGCTCTACTACACACCCCTGTCTACATTAACGCTCTACTACACAACCCTGTCTACATTAACGCTCTACTACACACTCCTGTCTACATTAATGCTCTACCACACACCCCTGTCTACACTAACGCTCTACTACACACCCCTGTCTACACTAATGCTCTACTACACTCAAACACAGAAAGGCTTACTGCGCTAGTGATCCATTACAAATATATTCATGCTCAATCTAGCTCTTAAAACAATATTTTATTAATACAGCGATTTATATTTATTAAAAGGCAACTATATCAGAGTTTCTATCCAACGGTATTGAATAAAAACTTCCAATTGTACAACGCAAGGTATAGAGTGGAAGGATATGTGCATATATCGATATATGATGAACGAACACCTTATAGAAATGTCCCAGATGGAGTATGGAGCGATATACAGTATAGTGGTTATTGAAGGAGATCCAGTAAAGTCAACAAGTAATAAGCAAAAAGATTGTGCAGGCTTACCCGCTGGCAGACGCGCGTCCGCGTCTGTCAGCTGTGAAGATTCCAATCCCGTATACTGATAAGGTCTCCGTTACTCTGATCCACAGAGCTATTTAAGTAGGAGTCCGTTGAAAATGTAGAGCCGAGTGTATCCTAACGGGGTTTGGCTTCCGTTGCTCCGGCTCGTCGGAGCTAGGGGAGATGGTCCCAGAAAGGAAATGAGTGGCTCAGTAGTTGGGGATGGTATTATAAGTTCCGTTCAGGCAAGTAGTAACCGCATGCTGCGATAGAAAGAAAGGGAATCTCCCTTATCCGACAGACTGGTCTCCAAATTAGAATAAGGGTGCCACAATGTTCATCAAAAGGATAGGGATCACTCTGAACAGTCGCAATTTTAAAAACATTTGACGCGTTTCATGGCCTCCTGGCCACTTCTTCAGAGGTAAGTAAGTGACAACGGAGCAACGGAAGCCAACCCCCGTTAGGATACACTCGGCTCTACGTTTTCAACGGACTCCTACTTCAATAGCTCTGTGGATCAGAGTAACGGAGACCTTATCAGTATAAGGGATTGGAATCTTCACAGCTGACAGACGCGGACACGCGTCTGACAGCGGACAGGACAGCACCCTATATATCAGATCTCTCCAAATAGTGGATCAACACTTTTTATTCCATCTACGGCCAGTATTGGGACTTGCAGAAGCAATTCAAGGTTCCGATTACTCTTTGGCTGACACGCCTCCCGGCACCCAGCCGGCAACGCTGTGTAAACACACCAGCCGTGTGTTTTCAGTGTGAGTGCCGAAGCTCAGAGACAGCTCGCTGGCGGTGGATACATAAGCCTTGACAAACGGGACCACTACCAACTACGGTCACGCTCTTACCCCCTCCTGCTTGTGACCTCTATACAGGAGGGACACATGAGTAAAGTGCCTACTCTGTTAATCCACTCTCAGAGTCTGTAAGTTCCGTGTTGCTGGGCCAGATTGGAGACACAGTGGGCAAGAACACTGGACGCAGTTCCTTTTCTCTACCCAATTAAAGTCAAATTACCATTTTCCACTGATGTCTTTTCATTAAGTGCCTATACAAGTCTTACAAGCTGCATAGAGTCTTATATGTTGGGAATGAAATTCTGTCAACCATCTAACCTCACATATAGGTGGCTGTCCCAGGACACTGTACGAATATTCTCAAGAGTATTGTGCTTCTATTCATCTAATTGCTTGTCATAGAGTTGTATATACCTTTTTACCATTATTTTATTGATGTTATTTGATTAATACATTTTCATAATTGATTACCTGTCGAGACTCTTATATGGTTACTTCTAGCACTCCCTCCTTTTTTGTATTTTTATTATATGTTTTCACGTGTGTACACACACATGGTACTTTTTCTATTACTCATCCTCCTTGTAATGAATCTTGATCTCCTCTGCATTCATGTGATATAAGTGTGAGTCATGCTCATTAATTAGTACCCATCTGTGCCCTCAATTACGAGGGAGTTTAAATACCCCCAAGACCTGATACCTATACTTACCTACCTCTGAAGAAGTGGCCTGGAGGCCATGAAACGACTGTTCAGAGTGACCCCTATCCTTTTGATGAACATTGTGGCACCTTGTGAACCCCTATTCTAATTTGGAGACCAGTCTGTTGGATAAGGGAGATTCCCTTTCTTTCTATCGCAGCATGCGGTTACTATTTGCTGAGCGGAACTTACAATACCATCCCCCGACTACTGAGCCACTTATTTCCTTTCTGGGTCCATCTCCCCTAGCTCCGACGAGCCGGAGCAACGGAAGCCAAAACCAGTTAGGATACACTCGGCTCTACATTTTCAACGGACTCCTACTTAAATAGCTCTGTGGATCAGAGTAACGGAGACCTTATCAGTATACGGGATTGGAATCTTCACAGCTGACAGACGCGGACGCGCATCTGCCAGCGGGTAAGCCTGCACAATCTTTTTGCTTATTCCTTGCTGACTTTCCTGGCTCTCCTTCAATAACCACTATACTGTATATCGCTCCATACTCCATCTGTTACATTTCTATAAGGTGTTCGTTCATTATATATCGATATATGCACATATCCTTCCACTCTATACCTTGCGTTGTACAATTGGAAGTTTTTATTCAATACCGTTGGATAGAAACTCTGATATAGTTGCCTTTTAATAAATATAAATCGCTGTATTAATAAAATATTGTTTTAAGAGCTAGACTGAGCATGAATATATTTGTAATGGATCACTAGCGCAGTAAGCCTTTCTGTGTTTATGTGGCTGGCAGCCTTCATTACAGCTGCTCTTGATCTATTATAAACTAAATTCAATTTATTTCATTTATTTTATTGATTTACAATTACACTTATTTATATATTATTTTTATTCATTTTCTATTTTTTCATCACTCTATTGTTCTGAGCGCCAGGACTTATAGATTTTGTATAGTTGCTCTACTACACACCCGTCTACACAAACGCTCTACTACACACCCCTGTCTACATTACTGCTACACACCCCTGTCAACACCAACACTCTACTACACACCATAGAAACATAGAAAGTGACGGCAGATAAGAGCCACATGGCCCATCTAGTCTGCCCATTTGTTTATTGAAGACTATACTGACCCTAGACCCTATTTACCCTCAATTTGGGTTACAATTTAGGATACCCTTATATTTATCCCAAGCATGTTTAAATTGTTCTACTGTATTGGCCTCAACCACCTCAGATGGGAGAATATTCCACTTATCTATCACCCTTTCAGTGAAGTCATTTTTCCGCACATTTCCTTTGAATCTACCACCCTCCACCCCGTCTACATTAATGCTCTGTGTCCCACTATCATTCACTTAATTTCCCACTACAATTTTTTTGCCTATTACAAAATCATTATATGGGTGGCTGGGTTGCATACAGCTTGATATTAGGATTCTGCATGTATTCATTTCCCCTGAGCCCTTATACTTTGAAGGATTGATAGTAGCTTTGTAATGGTCAATTTCTCACTGATTATAATAATAAGCATGCCATATAACAGACATGTGAGACCCCTAGGATGTGGCAAATCACCACCTGAGCATATAGTGATTTAACATTCTTACATACATTAGTGATGTCCACTAAAAACAGGTTATAGGAGATCTCAAAATGGATTGTAGCTTCATGGTCTCTCCGATCTCCAATGTTTGACATTCACAGCTCAAAGACTGTTGGAATTGCGATCTCTGAAGTTCTATCGGTTAGCAAAAAGTTGCATGGAGACATAGGCCGATTGTCAGAGTAACTCCTCATTACACACACTGTAATCTTCACAGAACAGATCACTGCCGTCCCCCTCCCTAGACTCCAACAACAAAAATGATAATGCATGCAGCTTCCTAAATGTGTTTGGGTTGGAAAACCCCTGTGACATGACTAATGTTGGAAATCTCACTTCTGCTTTATGATTCTTGGAATAGCTCTTGTTCCTCACCATACTGCATCTATATAACTATGGTGAAACGTCCTTCTACAAATCTTTTCTATAGGACGCTGTATATGCAGAACTACTTCTGATAATTAGAGCTATATTTATGTGCAGTTATCTTAAAGTCCACCATATTATATATGATGAATGATAGGATATTGCTATATCAACATAGGATTTATTATATTATATGTATTATATGTATATTTTGAGTAAACAAATATATTAAAGGAAATAGGATTAATATGAAAACTTTTCTTTTAGCTTTTTACATCTTAATTTTTACTTTTTTGTGTAGCATCGATACAAGCTGTAGGCAGAGATGTAACTACAGGGGGTGCAGCTTCTATGAGGCCCGGAGGAGAGGGGGCACCTGGCAGTCAGAGGTGGACAGCTTAAACAGCGCTCAGCACTCCATGTATGAGGGCTGACAGCTAATATTATGCAGCGTCCCCAACCAGCTCCACCCCTGGTCCACTCTGGCTCCACCTAATCTCACCTTTCGCCCCTGACTCTAGACCTTTTATATACATGAAAATCCAATTTCTGACATCAGTAACGGGTTACTCCTTAATCTGACTAGGAACTGCAAAAAGCGACACAGTGTGCGAGGTCTGTCCCCCTGGATATTTCAGCAAAGATGACATGACAGCCAACTGTACTCCCTGGATAAAGTAGGTTTAATTATCTGTGTTTGTGTTTCATGGGACATTATATTATAAAATGGCATTAGGAAATATGTATCATCAGATTTACTACAAATCATAGTAATTATCAATTAAGATATTTTTGGGGGGCATTCAATGCAAAAAAGCATACTTTTTTTTTTAGGAGTTACCACCTGTCTTTATGCTGCGCATCTGATAATTCCATTGTGATGTTAGGCAAATTATTCTGTACAGTGCATCCTGTCATTCTCCTATTAACACTATGCGGACATCGAGAACGCTATTCAGTTATCGCACATTTCTCCACAAATGCCTAATGGAAATCAAACCTCAAAAGCAGATTAATTACACAGATATTTCTATGATGACCATAGATCTCAAAACAGCTAAACCCCTTTTCAAAATAAATGCTATAAATGTTTGATATTTATTTGGAAAATGCATGTAAATGCCACTGTATGGAACTCCATAATTATACTGTCAGTTTAAAAAAAAAATGGTTTATAATTAGATCAGTTTGATATTCATATAGATTTAATACACGTTTCATGTAATATACTTTTAAACTGTGTTCATATGATGCAAACATTTTTATTATTAAAACATATTAGGCCCACTTGACCCTATTTTATTCATTTGAGTTGCTACTACTTGGGTAAAAATATTACTCGTGATATCTTTCAAGTGTGGATTAGGACTGGAGCTGCATATTAAAATGATAAATGACATATTCAAGGAACATAAACAAGTTCAGCAATTCATAAAATATTTATTATATACATACACACACACACACACGTGCGGTGAGCATGTCATGAGTCTCACTGTGCTTTGAGCTTGTTGCATTTGGATTCTTTGTGGCTGTTATTGACTATCCCATGAATATTGCTCAGACATACATGCAGAAACATTATTTATTGGATGTATTTGATTCTCATGGACTATATAGACTCCTTCTCCAGACTTGTTATATCTATGTTACCATCATGCAATTCTTTATGCCTGCCACATTGAACTTTATCTTTTGCTCTAGCACTTGTTTTTATTACCTATGGAAAGTATACAATGCTTATGATTCTTTATAATGTGCTTTATAATAAAGACTGTTTTTTTGCTGAATGCAATTCTCCTGCCACATTGAACTTTATCTTTTGCTCTAGCACTTGTTTTTATTACCTATGGAAAGTATACAATGCTTATGATTCTTTTCTTTATGCTTTATAATAAAGACTGTTTTTTTGCTGATTATCTGGAGGAGTGCTGGCATGGTATTATTATTATAGTACCTTATTTTTGCTATCTTTTTGATGCCGTGCACCAGATAGTTATAATAATATTGTGCATTATAGTGAGTGCTTGCCTGACCCACTACGGTGGTTCATAACTT
>WWET01000008.1:61344-87839 GCA_011038615.1 Limnodynastes dumerilii
ACTAGGGAGGGGGCTGCATATTAGTAAAACTATGGAGGGGGCTTTATATATGAGCTAAACTAGGGAGGGGGCTGCATATGAGTAAAACTATGGAGGGGACCTGCTACATGAGCTAAACTAGGGAGGGGGCTGCTATATATGAGCTATAGGCCTAAAGGGGACATATGAAGGGGAGCATATGAAGGGGGGACAGGCCAAACTTCACCTAGGGTGCCCAGGGACCTAGCACCGGTCCTGCATACCCCTGTCACATCTGAGGGTTGTTTATCCAAAGTATTACACCCATGTATTTTAATAGAGGTAAAATAATTTTTTTGTAAATAAAAACATTTTACCAGTAGTAAAGATAGCTGCACCCACCTCACTTCATGCTTCTCCCCAACTTCTAAATGCAATAAGACATATTAGTAATAACAAATGCTAACCAAAGCTAGCTGCACAGAAAGGGGAGGGCAGATAGAATAGGGGTTTACATACAAACTCTAAACTACAGATTAAAAAGAAAAAAAAAAGTCCAGTATATTACATGCAAAATAATCAAAATATATACCCACATGTAAGAAAAAAAATGAGCGGCCCTTGCATGGACATGGATTATGAAATTGAAATCAAGTTGTGTGTTTGAGGCCTTGAAAGTAAATCTATAAACTTAACAGAGCTGATTCACAGTTTGGGAGTAAGGGCAATACAGGTGCAAGTGAACAGCTCATAATAACCATTTTGCAAAATAAGGGGAGCTAATTATTTTTAATTTTTTTGCATGCAAGGAAAATACTTAACTTATGCACATAGAACACACAATGCATGGCTTTAGGTTTAATCTATAAATTAAAGTTCAGCTACAACACTTCACCTCATTTCTTATACTGCTTCCACAATTTAAACTTGCCTCCCCTTGCAGATAAAACATTTTACCTGTGATAGCTGCATCCACCTCTCTTCAAGCTTCTTACCAACTTCTAAACAAAACATATTAGTAATAAAGTATATTAACCAAAGCAAAGTTTGAATGTGCAGATAAAATAAGGAGTTTGGCGATAAACACTAAACTGCAGAAAAAAAATATGTCCAGTGTTTATGTTACATGCAAATGAATCAAGTATATTCCCATAAAGAAATGTGCACCCCTTGCATGGACATGGCTTATGAAATTAGTGTTTCTTTTGAGCCCCTAAAGTAAATTCAGTAAACATAAAACTTGTAAGTCAGTCAGTGCTGGTTACTAATCACAATGTTTAGAGCATTGACAAAACACAGAAACACATATGTATTATGGATTAGTTTTAGGCTGCCACCCACTATAAAACAAACAAACAAAACCACTAAAACATAGCTTGTGGATATGCTCTAGACAAAATTGTAACACTGATAAAATAATGCAAAATAAATGCCTAAACAGACTAGGCTGGCAGATAACTCCATTGATAATACTCACCCTCTCTCCATGTGCTTTATGCAGCCATAGCTTCCCCATCTCTCTCACCTGTGTGCAAGGTGATTACTGATGACATAGCAGCATCTGATTGGCCAGTCAGACTATCACCTGATTTTTTTTTTCTACAAGTGCTAAGAAATTCAAGTTGAATATTGGTATATTCTGATGTTTTTGCCTTGATTAAGTAAGATTTTAATATTTTGACTCATCAAATGCTGTTTATTATTGTTGTAAGGCTAGTGGGTAATGTGACATAAAATGTTTTGCTCCTCATGTTTCTACAGATTATAAATATCCACCAATAAAACTAACTCTGATAGGCAATTAAAATATATGCTGTTTGATGCCTGATAACCTAGAACTATGAATTAATTTACAATGTTTACATACAGGAAATATAATCAGATATTGCTTATAGCACACAGATATTGAGAAAATGCACATTTGCAATTTTTCTTCCCCTGCAGCTCTGCATGGTTTATCTGAGGTGCAAATGTGCTCTCTTTTGTTTGTTTGCTGATTTCTGTGTTTCTTTCTTTGCTGTGCTGTTGTTTCTAACTCTGAATCAGTCGCTATGCCCTGGTTTCTAACATTGGAAGTGAAAAGCAATATAAGGCTTTGATCATTTAAAGCAGTGGTTCCCAATGCCCCGTGCCACCCTAGGTAACTGTGGCTCACTCCCAGGGGTGCAGCGAGCCCAGGGTCAGTCAGGGGAATTGGAATTACAGGGAGAGATGCAGTGACATGATCAGGGTGACCTTTCACATTAGCCTCTGTCCCTCTCATTGCACATCCACACAGAATTGGGAAGGTGAAATAAGGCAAAGAAAAGTCTGAAAAATGTTAGTTATTATATAAAAATAAAAACTTAATAAGTATTTCTGTCCTGCCCTAAATGGTTACTAGGTGGTTTTAACTCAACTACTTAAAAAACAAGAGTACACAGTAATTATTTTGGCTTAAGGACACTGAGACCTCAAACTGAGAGTGTTTGGGAACAACTGATTTACAGGTTAATAATAAATCAGGAGTTTTCCGACCAGTTTGTTGTTAGGGCTGAAATGAACGTTTTAAAAACCGAGAAGTAGCCTGGAAGATCTTGAGAGGTGACTTCAAGTGAACAATATTTATGTTTCCAAACAGGGTGATTATTATTAGCTTCTAGTGCTATTACTGCTATTGTTAGGTATAGACACTACATAACATTGTTTTGTCTTATGGAGCAGGAGATTGTATTTTGGTCGTATTCTTTTTTTTTTTTTTGTCAGGAAGGTGTTTAAGAATGTGTCATAAATGTGTCTATCCAGCCTCCTGTTTTTCAGCTAGCTGGCTCTGTATAAATAAACACATTTAATGACATAACTATATAAATCAGCACTATATCAGTAATATATACAGATGAAACTCGAAAAATTTAATTATCGTGCAAAATTTCATTTATTTCAGTAATTCAACTTAAAAGGTGAAACTTATATATTATAGACTCATTACATGCAAAGTGAGATATTTCAAGCCTTTATTTGTATTCATTTCGATGATTATGGCTTAGAGCCACTTTTTCAGTTGAAATACCGAAATAAATAAACTTTTGCACGATATTCTACATTTTCGAGTTTCACCTGTATATACACTTTTAGCATTAGCTGAGGATCCTCAGGGAACGAGTCGGGTTTGAGATGACATATTATGCCTGTTTATTAATATCTCTGGACTGGATCCTTCCTTTGGATGCCCAAGCAATGGATAGCCTCGCGTCCATGAGGGGAGTGGTTAGTGGTGCAAGCATACAGATTTGAGGATAGCCGTTGCTTGGGGACCACGCTTACAATATCTTGGCCTTACCTACCTTAACTTTTCAAACGTCTGTGAATGGTATATGACGGCGGTGTGTCTGAATATCTACATTGTGTAGATTGTTATAAGTCCCGCCCACTTGCCATGGCAACAGTCCCAGGCCCTCTATCACAGGGTGTCAGAAGTGTCTTATCATCTCTAGATGGGGCAGAATGCTTTCTGATTGGTTAGGATGGATGTGTGCGTACAGAGGTGTAACTACAGTAGGTGCTAGGGATGCGACTACTACAGGGCCTGTGGCAGCCACTCCCCCTGCCCTGTAAGCAAACTGTCAGAGGCTGACAGCTTAAAAGAGTGCTCAGTCCTCCATGTGTGAGTGTATGTACGTGTAGCGCTCTGCACTCATACGTGGACCGCCAAGTGCTCCTTTAAGTTGTCAACCTCTGACAGCTTCTATCAGACAGCTGCCCCACCTGACTCCGCCTACTTCCACTCATCCAGCCTCAAGCTCCACCTTCTCCCTATGGGACCAGAGTCTGTCACCTTCTGCCCTTATATGAGCATGCAGTGGCATTATTACAGTGGAAACAAGGGTTGCAGTTGCTATGGCACATGCTGTATTAAGCTGCCATCCTCTGACAGCTACCTGGGCTATGTGCACAGTGGTTCAACTCCCCTCCCAGATCAAAAATTGAGCTCCGTCTCCTTACTATGGGCCAGTGAACTCTCACCCTGAACGCAAAAGTGTCCAAAAAACGATCTATACACAGAGACAAGCATAAAATCCTCTATTATGATTGGTTAGCTGAATGTCCCCTTTTAGATATAGGACCTGAATATAGGCCATTATAAAAATACAACGTTTCTAAAGAATTCTTCTAAAAGTTTGACAAACAATAAAATCAGTTCCTGACCTTAGAAGCAGACGTAATAGAATAAAGAGAGACAAATGATGAAAAATGTCTATCGTGTGCCTTTGTCTGGACTTTAGCGTGTATGGAAAAGTAAACTCTCTGAAGTGGTCTACAAATGGCTTCTGTGGTTCCAATTATACAAAAAAAAAACTAAATTAGCACTGAGTATCTACTGTGGACACATCAAACGTCTTTGTATACGATTCATCAGCACATGTTATCTGCCGCTTTTTAAACTACCACTTATTTATATGCGGTTTCATGGAAACAGCTGTGTACATTGTGTGTTTAAGCTATATTATATCATCAAAGTGCCTGTTTAATGGGATGTCCTGGAAAAGCCGCACAGAACATATGGAATATACATTTTAAATATACATGATGGTAGAATACATTATTCAGCAGCCGTATCTTCTCCATCTGAGCGAGGATGGGGTTGTAGGGAGAAATGGCTGGTGGGAAGATAAGTTGGCACAGTTAAAAAGCTTTTTTTTTTTTTCACATTCCTGCACTTAGTCTCTACAAAAAAAAAAACTGCTTTTATGCTCCTCTTAAAACCTAATACTTCATTAAACACATGTACTCAGCACAACTTCATGGAAACGTCTGACCCACAGAATGTCCATTGTAAAAGAGACTTAAGATAAAAAAAAAAAAATACCACAAGACCAGTCAGGCTAAGCAGGATCCACAGGTGTGTGACATTCCTCTTGGGCATTAGGTTTTAAACCACTCTTGAAGTTGAAGTTGAGATGGTCTGGAGTATTTGTGTAGTCTGTTCTGCAATGCTGTGCTGTGTGTATTAATCCACCAATAAGTTTTACACTTCACTACTGTTGCTTAATTTAATTTAACTCAAACTAGTGGTTGGTTTGCTGGTAGAGACAGTAGGGTGGCTTAAGTTGGGAAATATGATTATCCTGGTATTATTAATAATAATAATAATAATAATAAAAAAGGTTATTAATAGGGACAAAGTGCCAGACCCAGACCTACGTCTGTTACGATCTAGCGCAGATCGTATTTACACAAGTGTTAATACAATGCACTCCCTCACGCACTCCCACCTGCCATCCGTAACCAGGCAAGCGAAAATACTATACACACCCCCAGGCACTCCCAGTCGTCCGTAATTTCACTGCCTTGTGCCTTCTGAACCCTACCCTAACTTTTGTCATCGTAACTACGGCAGGACGTCACTACGCGAAGGTCGTAGCTACGTAACCCAGTCCATACTGTGTGATGTAAATGCTTCCCGCACCTACGTAGCGTAATTACGAGTGTCATATGGCTGGGACGCCCCTTTGTTCGTAGTTACGCTGTTGGTTGTAGTCTGGCAAGTACGTTCAGAGTTTCTGGTCGCAACATCTGCGGAGCACATGCGCAGAACATGAAGAACAGCGTTTTTACGACTACAACGAGCGTAAATACACTAGCGGGCGTAGGTCTGGATCAGGCCCAAAAGGTCTGCAGATTACACAGTATAAAAAAAATAAAAACGATGACAAACAAGACAGAGAAATACAATACACCTCATATTCTGATGAGCCAAGGCTGAGACGCAGATGAGGTCAGGGAAGGTGGCGGACAAGAGCAGACCCTCCAACATGACCCATTCCATTAGGTACAATATACTCTGTTCCAGAACTCTCAACTGTCAGTTACTATGGTGACCACCGTTTCAAACATCAGCTAATTTATTAAATCCAGGTGGCAGTTGGAAACTCAGGAGCGGAGTATTGTGTACCTGATGGAATGGGTCATGTTGGAGGGTCTGCAAGAGGCTGGAGGGCCCAGCTCTATTGAGCAGCCTCTATAGGGTGCAAGATAAGATCTGTGATGTAGATTTCCATTCCACAAAAACCTGTGCCACTTAGTGGGGAGACTGGAAGAGGGGATTCAATTATATTATGATTCAATTATAACATGTTGCAGGGTTTTTGATAAAGGTTAAACCAAAACATGTAGTAAATTTCACCAGTAATGTAACATTTCACCCTATGTAAGGCGTCATAAGGAATTGTAGATGGACACAGACGCATCAGTCTAGCTGATGAATGAGAGGTCGTTCCCGATTGGCACAAGCAGCTTAGCAAAGGCTTAACCATCTTCAGATGCAAAAGCTGGATATCTTTATTCGTTCGTCCTTCCTTACATCTGTGTTTGTTAAGGGCTATGCATAAACCAGGGTAAGGCCAAACGTGTCATATCTAGTTCAAACTTTCATGCATTTACATGAACTAGGGGATGTTAAGGATTAACATCATTTATATAAAGGGGTTATGTTAAACATATAGTTTTGCAGAAAATATTCCATTGTTTTTCACCTCCAAGGATACAAGACAAAATAATGGCATTTTCAGAATGTATATAGTACATGTGGCAGGGTAGTGGGTTTGCCTGCAGGCACCGTTGAGCAAACAAAGGCCTAATATTTACATAGGACTGTTTATGCAGAGCTATGTCTGATGGCCTTTGTTGCGGGATTCCCCCGTTTCCCCGGTGGGCCAGTCCGATGCTGAGCGGAACACCCGGCGGGCCATATAAATGTCCTCAGCGGGCCGCATGTGGCCCGCGGGCCGTAGTTTGAGGACCCCTGCTCTATAGGCTGCAAGATAAGATCTGTGATGTAGATTTCCATTCCACAAAAACCTGCGCCACTTAGTGGGGAGGCTGGAAGAGGGGATTCAATTATATTATGATTCAATTATAATATGTTGCAGGGTTTTTGATAAAGGTTAAACCAAAACATGTAGTAAATTTCACCAGTAATGTAACGATAAAGGTTAAACCAAAACATGTAGTAAATTTCACCAGTAATGTAACATTTCACCCTATGTAAGGCGTCATAAGGAATTGTAGATGGACACAGACGCATCAGTCTAGCTGATGAATGAGAGGTCGTTCCCGATTGGCACAAGCAGCTTAGCAAAGGCTTAACCATCTTCAGATGCAAAAGCTGGATATCTTTATTCGTTCGTCCTTCCTTACATCTGTGTTTGTTAAGGGCTATGCATAAACCAGGGTAAGGCCAAACGTGTCATATCTAGTTCAAACTTTTATGCATTTACATGAACTAGGGGATGTTAAGGATTAACATCATTTATATAAAGGGGTTATGTTAAACATATAGTTTTGCAGAAAATATTCCATTGTTTTTCACCTCCAAGGATACAAGACAAAATAATGGCATTTTCAGAATGTATATAGTACATGTGGCAGGGTAGTGGGTTTGCCTGCAGGCACCGTTGAGCAAACAAAGGCCTAATATTTACATAGGACTGTTTATGCAGAGCTATGTCTGATGGCCTTTGTTGCCATTTTTATGTTTGCTCTTCATGAGGCCAGATTTCATGTCATTATTTGCCAGCACGCTCACTTCAAACAGCTTACAGCCTCTACATCATGTGAGGTTTCACAGCCACGGTTTAGCATTGTTGCTATAAGTAATGATAAAAACGTATTTAATTGCACATAGTATAGGGCAACTATAATCAACGGAGCCCTCATTCACCCCAAACACAGTATTTTGGTCCTGTGCTTTGCTGTTGTTGGGGGCTTGTTCAGGCAGCTGCATCTAGAAATGGCTTCTGCTAATACTAGTGCTTCCTACTAAGTAAAGGTATTATTGATATGACCATAATGGTTGTTTTTATTTTTATTTACTGGCTCCTTATAATGGATTGTGATGACTATATACTTACATACCATCTTTTATTAATATGGAGTAATTCAAATGATGTTTGGTCTGGTAAACACACCAACTTAATAGGCAGCCAATCAAAATACATCTTTCATCAAAACAATTAGAATGTATCAACCAGTGGTACATGGACCACTGGTAGTAAGCGGACAGCTGGACACCAAGGATTGCAGTTGTACTGATGTATCAGCATTCAGCAGTACTTTACCTACATGCTGCTGTATATGAACCAGAAGTGGCACAAGATGGCAGAGAAAGGTGACAGGAAATGTAGGCAATAATATGATTGGTTGAAAGAACCAGGAAGAGAGGGGTGAAGTGCTAGCAGCAGGATAAAGGGGATAGAGTGGTGTTATGCAGTTGTACTTGTATCGTATTGATAGAGGGTAACTGGTACCAAGGAAAATAATGGGGTGCAATTAGTTGCTTTGATGATATATGTCTTCCAACTGAGCACTCTGCAGTAATGAAGGAGCGACTGCTGTCAGTTTTCAGCGGTCTGCTCTTAAAAGTCATAGTTCCTGTGGCGGCACAAATATGCCAACGGCGATGGGTACGTTTTCTTATCCCTATCCATCCCCTTCCCGCAACCTAACCCCTGCTCCCCACAGCTTACCCCTAACCCTCCCCTAAACCTAGCTATCAACATCCCGCAGCTTAACCTCTACCTGAGCGTGATTCACCGGAACGATGGACTCTATTTTGAAAGCCTATCGTGCTACAGCTGAATGCAGACTGACAACAATCAGCATTTTAGAAATTGGTGGAGATGAGTCACCAACAGCGATCCGCCAAAGGGTAAGTATTTAACCTAAGTTTACCCTTAACCCTTTTCAAAAGCCTAACCTTCCCTTTCTTCATTCCTATCCCCAATGCTCCATGCCCTGTAGCCTATCCTTAGCCTTTTACCCACTGAAGTAGCTGAAGCCTCTTTCTATTGTGAAATGGAGGAAATAATTCCCTGTTACCATTAGCAACTTTCTGTTTTCAGCCTATTTTGAATCATTTTACATCCGCCGTTCATGGCTGTTTAGGATGAAGCCGCTCGGACCGACCACCGCATCCCCCTTAACCTTCACCTCTCCAGAATCTAAACCATCCTGTCCCACAATCTAACACTAACCATTACAGGTACCTTGTTGCAATAAGGCCATTAAATATGGTAGACGTTCCAGAATTTATATGATCACTATGAAGAAGCAGTAACTACATCCCAAAAGAAGTTTGAAAACTGCTGGTTAGAAAGTTTCAGCACTATGATGCAATAAAACATAGAAGTAAATGATTCATTACATGTCAGTAAACCTAATTTATGTTGCAACGTAAACCACTAACCATGTATTCTTATAAATCAGTGTGCTGGCCCGTAACGATCAGAGAATGTTATCAGACATTTCCAGCCTGTCAAATCAGTAGCAGTGCGGTTGTGTGAATAACCCCTTGTATGTCTAGATGGGCCTGTCCCAGACATGTTATCTTGTACCCAGCAGCCACAGCAGTCTAGTCTTTTCTAATTACCATCTTCCTCTGCAAAACATTCTTAATGGCTTGCAGGTCACACTAAACCACCACATACATTAAGCTGAATACCATGTCTATCGGGGTTGAAGAGAAGCCGGAAAGAGAGACACCTGCCCCAAGGGGAAGATCAGAATGTCAAGGGCAGTTAATCTATCATTTGTTTCAGATAGAGTGTTTCTGGAAAATGTGCACTACAGTCTTTTTAAGGTCTCGGCCGAGAGCAATTATACACTGTAATCATTCACTTACTACCACCCAGACACACAAACCAAGGAGCCTCCTGTACCCCACAGAGATAGGGTCTGATCTGCAAGTTCAGGGTTGCAAATATATATATTTTTTTTCTTTGCATACAGGGAAAAACAGACTGATTTTTTTCTTCTTTTCCACAGATACTGAACACTTATTCTGACACTATAATTAGCTTCAAAACATCACCTCTTCATATAGTCTGTGCCCCTCCAGTTCAAAACTATTTGCTGATTTTTTGGCTGTTACTTCCAGCCCTGGATCAGCCCCATCGTGTGGGCCTGCACTGTACATAGAAATGCTATTAGATTAGTTACACTAAAGCTACCCACAATGCAACATGTGGAGTTAACCGAGATATGCAGCATGAATAGGCTTAAAATCTTGGGTTTTCTGGGAATTGGCTCACTCACCCTTATTACTGTAATGAAGGTGGAACTAATCTCGGGGGGAAGGGTTGCATGGATTTGCTTTTCATCGATGCTTAGAATAGATATAGTTATAAAAAAAAATCTTCATCTGAGGTAGCTGAATGTACAGTCCTATAGTGTCACATCCCGTCTCCTAGACCCGTCTGGGGGTGATCACAAGATTGGAAGCTCTTGCTAGCAGGGTCCTCCAGTCTCATCTTTGCCCTCTCTGCACTGATACTTATATTAAGGGTTGAAGATCTCATAGGGAAGAAATAGATGCTGGTATATTGTGCCATATTTATATGTACTCAGTATTCATATCATGGCTATACTTGTACATTGCTGTGGACCCTGTATGGCACCCTATAACTAAACTTATACTAAAAATAATAATTGGAAGGCATCACATTTTTAGACTTGCACAATATATTCTCATCTCATTTCAGAGTCCTAATGTTTACATATTACGCAAGAGATTATAGGTGCCTAAATTCTCTATCCGGTGTATGTAAGAAAGGCCTCAGTTAGTCCTCTGCTTCCACATACTCATGGCTTAATAAAAATCCTATATCCTTTTATTACCTTTTTTTGTTGCTTCCCATGCAAGGACATACAGCCTATTCATAAAAAGGGATTAAATGTCTCTTACTATTACCGTCCAATACAACACAGATTTGCCAGTACTTTAACTTTGCAGCAACAATCTTTTGGTTGTTTGCCTGTGCCCTATCCTATACTTAATATGTGTAGTGTGCATGTCATATTTGGGTCTATGAATAACATGTGGCTGTATTATTTAATGCATGACTTAACCCATACTGTATGTTAAAGGATATAGGTGACCTGTACCAGTTCTTTTACCATTATCTCTGCCACCTTTTATTTTGTGATCATTCATACGGGGCAAGTATTGTGCAGAGGGAATTATATACATATTTTATATATTTATGTACCTTTCTTGCAGCAGCAGTTAAGGACAGGGGTTAATTTAATGATATACATCCACAATGAGGGGAAGTAAACCAGTATTAGGTACAATGGCTTATGCAAAGGGCTCCCTTTGTTCACAGTCACCACAGACACTGCCCTATAGCCCATAAGCCATCCACAACGTTATCTTAGGAAACAAAAACTATCTTGTGATTACAGCAAGAACTGCTGTAATATTTGGCAGGGACCTTAACTCCGGCTCTTTCTATTCTGCAGTATATCAAAGATTTTTGTAAAAAATAAAACAAACAAATAGTTTTGGAAAATGATCACTGAAAAGGACAACAGTAGAATGCACATTGGGATTTCTGTGTGTAATGTGCAAGGTGTAAGGATGGAAGCAGGGTATGAGACACACACGTACACAGACAGACTAGTTAAATGTTTAGTCAGCATCCAAGTATCTTTACTATGGAGAGTAGGAGGAAACTCACCCAGATAAGGGGCTAGATTTACTAAGGAAAAGCGGGGATGTGTTCCTTGTGGAATTCAGTCTCTTACAGCAAATTGGGCCAGCACCTCCATTCCATATGTGGCCTTCTGTATGCGGAAAATGCAAGGTAGGTTTCTAAATATGGAAACCTTGTATGTGCGAGGGGAGTGTGCACTCCCTCCCCATATGTATGGAACGTCAGATCCAAAATTCCATCCAAGTGGTTTGCACTTATGCCTCACAGTACTGAGTCATGAGTTGAATTCCAGGTTAAGACTTGGGCTAAATTTACTAAACTGCAGGAAAGGACACGTGGAGATGTCACCCATAGCAACCAATCAGATTCTCTTTCCTATTACACACTAGAAAATGTAAGCTAGAATCGGATTGGCTGTTATGGGCCAATCCTGCAGCTTGGTAAATCTTGCCCCCGCTGTACCTAGCTCTGGTATGAAAGCTCACACTATACAAGCAGTAGAGCTGTAGCTTCCTTCTCCTGTCCTGTGGGAAGTTAGGCAGCCTCCATACGCCAACTGCATTAACATAAAGCATGACAGGGCGTCTCGATAGATCAAACTGCCTGGTACATAGTTTAAATATTAACTTGTCGTAAAATAAACTAATCTTTGTTAAGCCAGAACCCACCCACAATTTGAGAAACGGATCTTCTTAGCAGGGAGGATAGTGAGAAAAGGGTTGTGTTTCCCCATTACAGGTTGAGTGCAAAGAAGGTCACCACTTACAAGAGCCAACTGTTTGGGGGAAAAAGCTCTGCACATACATTTCTTAACAGCGTATTGTGAACAGACCAAACTGAGGTATTAAATGTTCTAAATCTTTGGCAGATATCTAGACCGGAACAACTGGCTGAGTGCTTGCTGTAATGTGTTTGATGAGCAGGACTCCCCCTAGAGTCACACACACACACGATTAATCCAAGAAACTCTAGACTTATCCCAACAACCAGTTCTGCTCCAACACTGGCATACACCGAGGGTCAGGCAATGACTACATGCTAAAGACTTGTGGCCAAGATGTCTCAAAGAAAAATTCTTGCAAAATAGATAAGCTTTGCAACTGGAAAAACAAGGGGGGCAAAGGGGGATTTAAAAGTATGTTTTTCTTCCTGTCGAACAAAACATCCCAGCATTTCAGACTGTACAATTTGTCCAGTTTGGCAGCGCTTTCTTACTTTACAGACAGATATTTCCACATTCAAACAGCTAGTCTATAAGGAAAGGAGTTATTTCTTATATACGTGTCATTCAAAAGAACTGCTCTGTTAGGAAAGAGGAGAGCCCCTTAGACAAGAGTGGGTCTGTTTGGGGGTAACTTGCTTCTATTTCAGTCTCCTGTCTTCCCACCGAGGTTTTCTGATGTACGTTCAAAGGTTTGGAAAAGCACCAAGTAAAAGTGTTTATGAAGCAGTACAGGGCTTTCAGACAAAGTATCAGGCCTGTTCTGTATTATAATCACACAAGACATAACAAAAGAGAAAATATGTCCTGCCTGTAAGCTACACCCCCTTTCATATAGAATCACACCCAGTTTCCAATAGGTCATACTGTACTCTGGCTCCAAGACTTGGGCTTTTGGGAGAGGTATGGAGTCATTGCAAAGAGCATGAAAAAAGCAAAATCAGTTAAAAGTTTTAAAATGATCTTTTAACCTATTGCAGAATCTAATTGGCTGGAGCCCACCTAGGAATCTAAAGGTCCCACCCAATAATTTTCATTCCTGTAGCATGACACAAAGCTACATATTGTCCTTTTCTAACACCCCCTGGCAGGAGGCCCAGACTGGTGACCTAAACCTCACACGCTCAGGCCGTATTCTGGGTACACAGTTGTGCAATTTCCCCTCAGCTATCGACAAAATGGTGCAACTCCTGTAACGTGTGCAATCTGCCCATTCTTAGAGCATAGCTCCTGATCCCCACTTTGCCATCCTTATTGGATAGTCAGTTGCATTATTTTATGCAGGCCAAACAATCCTATCCGTCAGAGGAGTTCCAGGATCATTTTTCTGGTACACTGACAAATTGGTCCAGTATACACACTATACAATTATTGGCTCGATAATTGTATGTTGTGCACCCCTCATGTCAAATTTCTGATGATCTTATAAATATAATTGGGTTGCATTCTTAATATCCAACTATAGCATGTACTCAAACATGTCGAGCGTAAAGACCATGAAAAACAATTAGGGCAGCAAAAAGTGTAAGGAAGCAACAGCCGTGAAGGAAGTTAATATAACATTGACCATGTCTTACTGGCAAGAGAGAGACTATATTTACTACCAGAAAAAGCAAGAGCTAGATTTACTAAACTGCAAAAGGAAAGGTGGAGATGTTACCCATAGCAACCAGATTGTAACTGGCATTCTCTAGTATGCAATAGGAAAGTGAGCTAGAATCTCAGGATGTTATGACACCTACATTTTTCCGTAGATTAGGAAGCCCCAAGAATTAAATGCCAATATAACGGAGTGAGCAGAGATGAGAGATGGTGGCTCAAGATAAAGATGCATCCCATCCATCATGTTATGACTGTAACAAGAAAAATGCAGATCAATATTTTCCAAATATTTATTATATCCTCCCTATGTATCAAAATGTATTCCCATTGTCAAGGACTGTGGAGGAGGAATCGGCAGTGTAAAAACTACAACCCCCAGCATGCTCCAGCAACATAGGCATAACTGAAATTCATTAAAGCATGCTGGGGCTTGTAGTTTCAAAGCATCTGGTGGGCCACAGCTTGCCTATGACTGCTCTGGACACTTATCCTGCTCACAGCCTCATGAGGCAATAAAAGAATGTGAAAAATAAAATAAAACACCCCTGACTGGTCTCCAGCCCAGATTTAGCACTTGAGCACGAAGCCAGCGTTAATCCACAGAGGAAAGAGGAGAAGAACATGCTGCATGCGATCGTTCACTTAACGATTACGAGAGCTGCGTCCTATCCCTGAGACTTTATTTTACTGTTGCTAGGGTCCAGCATATAAACACACTAAGCTCCTGCCTCATTTATTTTAAGTATTCGCTACAGCTGGAACTGAACCATGTTTGGGTGTCTAGCCTAAGCAAGCTCTTATTTGCGAGTCTCCCACAGAGAACAGGCTGCCTCAGTGCAGTTTATAGCCAGACTCCACATTCCACGGAAGAGGAGGAGGGGGCACCATGCACTAGACAGTCCACATATGGTTAACGTGCTTAAACCAGGAACTAAAAACACACTTTCTTTTTACCTTGATATAGTCTGTCTGCGACTGCTCCATTTTTGGAGTCTGTGAGACAATGTGAAAATTGCAGGAGCGAAATCTGCTTCCAAGTGTACAAAGAGTGATAGACTTCTCCTAAAACTGCAAGAGGAACAAAGACAGATAATAATCTACAGCAATAGCAGACGTTTGTGGTCTTACAGCTGTTGTACAGCTAAAACTTAAACACACCAAGCATTGCCAAACATATTACCCAACATCTGGCAGTACACAGATTGCCCAACATTTACCCGATGATGATCAGCTTGCTCCACTAAAGGCATGGCAAAAAACATCAAATATAACCCCTCGGAACAGATAAAACAGGATTTGGTCAACACACATGGCAGGAAGGGTTTGTGGACATTTGCCGCAAAACTAATACCACAGTAAAGAGACAAAACTGCAAGTGTGTACAGAATAGATATAGGTTGTACTGTGTATACCAGGACAGCTTTTCAAGCCCTTGTATACAGCATGTTATGTCACAGCAGCTTAAGTGACTGCATTCTGGGGTTTGCTTTTTGGCAAGTGTCAGGGTTTCCTTTACACGTTTCTTGAAGCCATTCTTCAGCAGTCATGTGGAGACAGAGCCATACATTATACTACAACAATCCTTAACCAGAAGTATTGTATTAAGTGTTTTGTGGCCTTTGCACAAGGGATTAAAGGGGTTATATTGCTGTATAAGGATCCACAGGAAGACATTGTATAACGCATGATTTACATAGTCTCATTGCACAGCTAAACCCTCTGTCTGCTCATTGGTTTGATAAGAATTAAACAAGTATATCTTCAGAATAGAACAGACCTGCCAAATTGTAGGTTCTTAAAACAGTTCAGGCCATGTATACATTCAGATGTCCTGACCGCCAGAACATTACTATGGTCTCTCCCCTAATACTCCATAGCCAATGAATGGATATTTGATGGGTTACAAGACAGCTGCCCTCATTGTAAGCAGAATACAAAATAGGTCATTGACAGCATGTTGCAAAAGAGAAACCAGTCTCACAAAGCAGGTTCTGCAAAGGAGATTTAAGAAGGTTCATTTCCTGTGGTTGACAGCTAAAAGGTGTTCCTGTGTCACAAGTTCTCTGGAGAGCATTTGAAGCTTTAATGAGGATTGTCGTGTGACTTAGAGTTGGATTATTTTTGTGGGCCTTTGCCCTATATTGCTACTCTCTCCACATGGAGTCTATTTAGCCAGGCTTGATGCTATTCTGCAAAAGCAGCCAAGAGAGCCAATTACAGATTTAGATGGATTACATAGATCCTTTATTAAGCAAATCTAAGCCCAGGCTGTAACACACATAAGTTAACAGACTACAATACTCTCCCCTATAACAAGTCTATATAACCACTATAGGAATCAATGCCACCTCTAACAAAACCAAGGTTTCACTTGGAACATTACTGTCATACTAGTAACTAATGCAGGGCTTGGCAAATTCTGGGTGGACCTAGTGCCCCGGGTAACAAAGGTTTCAGTGGGTGGGGGGATGCCAGGAGGTGAGTGCACAGCCTGTGGCACCTTTGCCCCGTCACCCCCACTAAAACTAGCCGAGAGGCAATTTTGTATATATCTTCAGTAATATGAGGTTGTACACTAAAAAAAAATGTTAATATGGCTACCCTACAAGTACTGTTAACCCCTGCCTTTCACGCACCTGTTTAACACATACACCTTATAAATTGATTGAGCAACTTCCATTCTGTTTGTATTCTGTTTGTGGGCATGTCTGGGAGCAGTTGCTGAGAGGGGGAGCCGTTTCACAGCAACCATTTTGGAGACTAAGGGGTGTCTCCTAGGTAAGTTGTCTCTAAATTTATAAACATATATATGGGACCCAACATTGGGACTCTCAATTTTAGAGTTCGCACCACCATATGCAGAAAGGCCTTGACGGTGGCTGGTGGCTTATCCCATATTTGATCAAATATGTGTAACGAACATTTGTGTTTTATTTTACAGATAGAACAGTAGTTTGTTACTGGTTTATGGCAGTGTGCTGGGGCTATTTTTCCCTTTTGTTTCTGTGGCAAGCACATTAACCCCTGCCTTTCAAGCACCTTTTTAAACATACCTATAAATTGATTGAGCAACTTCCATTCTGTTTTTTTTACCATACAAGTAACACCAGCTCCTAAATTTAAACATTTTTCCAAGCTATCAATGAAGGGTCCATTTTAGAGACACGCACAAGTACACTTTATACCATAAGTCCTAATGTATTGGAGTATGCCCCCAGTATAATGGTAACCATTATGCACCAGTAGACTAGTAGCTGCAGATGCTTGAACTTAAATACCCCAAAGTCTAATGTTAATCACAAGCAGCACTGCAAACACAAGACATGGTTTTAAAGGTATGTTCATGTCCAGAGTAGTGACTATAGTGGAAGGTTGTGACCAGTGGTGTCAAACCAGCCAACCATGAACACCTACCCACATCATTAAAGAGGTCTCAAAAAAAATGAGAATCATTTTATATTTAATAAACTATTTCTTTATTACAGAATTTATTATCTACATAATTATAAAGATTAAAACTGTACAAGGAGGAGGAGATCTGCCTGGCAACTGTGTTTGGTGGAAGACTTGCACAGAGAAGTCGATCAAAAGGCAGAAAGAACTCAGGTTTTCTTGTACAACTCCCTCTTATGTGTGCAAAGCAGCAAGAGTCTTCATCCAACAAAACAAGAACTTACAGGCAATAAGGATAAACACAGTCTTGGCACCAATGTGCATTTTTACTTTTTTCTTAAAATACTCAGATTACTTTTTTTAGTACCCTACAGCAGCAGTGTTCAAAGTGTAACAGTCAACTACATAGGAGCAGCCAATCACTGGGCTGAGCCAAATCACTTTGTTGGTGACATAACCAAGGTATGAGGAAGGGAGGTCACATGATTGGATAGGCAATCCTCACACTGGTTCAGCCCATAAATTGTCCGCTTCTTCTGTACTATGGTGACATTACACTTTACAGGAATTCACATACAGACATGACACAGAAATAAGCCATTGTACCTGTGGATATATTGCTTTCCTCAGTGGAAGAAAGTGAGTGACAGACTGATGCTTGGGAGTGGATAAAGAGTTACAATACACCCCCTAGAGAGCTGTAAGGAAGGTTTGATACCCAGTCTTGGCCTCCATCAATCACAAAACCGATTAATGCTAAAAGATTTTGCACAAAAGCATAAAGCATTGTATAAAATAGGGGGTTTAACAGGTTATTGTCCCATATCTTCATATTGCACTTTCATGTCCAGAGAGATTAATGCTGCATATCAGGCCATGATCAACAGGCAGCAAGGGCGAATAGAGATTAAAAGCACTTCTAAGCAAAGCACAGTGAGCATCTTCTAATAGAGCATAGTTGGCAGGCTCAGGCACACTATTCCAAGTCATTTCAACTGAGGGGGTGCTATCCCATTAAAAATATGCAAAGTATTTGCCAGTAAGATTTGACCAATTATTAACAGACAACACCCATTCCTCAAATTGCAAGGCCAAATAGATACAGCCTGAAGCAGAAGCTTAGGATATTATCAGGAGATGACCCATCTTAAGAACAACATTAAAAAAAAAAAGTCACATGACCTTGGTTTACCCTTTAGCCGCAAAGGTGAGGAATCTGGCACTCCGGAGTCACTCCTCATCTTAGTGTTTGAGGCACAATAGCAGGTTAGGACAAGATGTACATTTAAAATTCAGATAGACAAACATAAGAGCCCAATATTTGGGCATAAGAAAACAAGTCTACTTCAGACTGTAAAAGTTAAAAACCGGACATGACACCATTGACTAAGTCGCATACAACATTGCAGATATTCATAGAAAATGCCAAACGTTTCAAGATCCCAGAAGTAATAATTCATAAAACTTGGAGGTATTTGTAGTTGGAAGCATGCACGCGAGGAGACTGTACCATTATCTTCCTACCAACAAGCATGAAGGACAAGAGTGGAGTCTTGGGATGCATAGCACTAGGTTAAAACAGGCTGGTCCAACAGTCAATAGTCCCCATGGCTTGTCAATGGTAGAGTAGGTAGCCTTTAAGAGACGCAGGTAGTGGAAGCGTTTGTATCTCATTCAGTCTCTCTTTTCCCAGCGCTAGGCGAACAGATCGCCGACACAAGTCCATAAGAGGCAAGGGCTCCGCTGCAGAGAAAGCAGAAGGATACAGGTATAAATACACATACATATATACACATAAAAAGCAGAACACAATACAGATGAAGGAATACACTCAATTGCATGGGCAGGAAGAAAGTCCCAGTGAATTTTGGAGCAATAGTCACGTCAGTGTGTTAAAAGCTTTAACACTGCCACAATTCCCTTTTCTAGGCAGTTTTCTTAAAAAGCAGCCTCACACGTGTGACAGCATGGCACATACTTCAGGACAGCGCACTACCATCCACATTGTTCACAGCCGACTCAAGGGCACTGAGAAGGAATATGCCACCTAAGTATATCACATGCAAGCTACTGCTCGGCATTTCTAACACATTTAAGCATGTGAGCAGGGAAGGGAGTCAGAGCTAAAGTAAGAGGGTGAAGCTAAAACCCTACCACCACCAACTTATACATATAGTTTAGCACCACCCTCCCACCCAGCTGAACCCAAGAAATATCACTATGGAATTTATGGAGTTCTGCTTTCAGGACCTGATCCTGACATGCAGAGGTCAGCAAGAAGACGTGAGGGAAGAGCACAGAGTTCTGATAACTTCCATGTCCAGAACCCTGCCTTATAGTCTATGCATCGGTCTGAGCCCACATCTTTACAGACCATCCTTCCTCACCCACTTACCTTAATCTGCAGACCCATCCCTGCATTTCAGGCATGCAGATTTCAAGCAACCAACCCCACATCTTCCCCTAGAAAACCTATCTTACAGAAAAGATTCTATGTGAAATGAGCTCCGATGCAGAACATCCAGACTAGTGCTTTCCCGCTGCCGGATAATCACTTCTGTGAGCACATTGCAGGATGCCTGAGCTTAGTTGTGCATACACACCTTAGAAGTTTAGCTCTAGGTGTTAAGACCAACACTCTCAAAAGGAGAGCCCATCCCAGCAACCAGATTCTAGCTGCCATTTCCTATAATATACTAGAGAAAGTCACTTAGAATCTGATTAGTTGCTTTTGAGAAGTTTAGTTTAGATTTGTTAGAACTTGTAGAGTTTTTCCAGATAGGAAGCCAAAACTAAGATCATACATAAAGGAGAAAAAGTTTTTAGAAGATTAACCTTAAAGATCCTGCAGTTGGCATCTACAGGTCTGTACAGTAATGTGGGATGTTACTTTTAGGAGGGACACTGTTAGGAGGGGGTGTTTACAAGGCTAAACATCTAGAACTATCCAATGATCCCCTTGCCTTCCTTTTCATGAGTACCAGCATTGTTAGACCAAGTGCTACGTGACAGAGGCATTGAGCCATATCATTATAGGAAATGATGGATTGTAACGATGGTGGAACTGGTACCACTCATTCCATCTGATTCATACCAAGCACTCGACACTCCGTTTCACAAGATGCGCAAGAGATTAAGCAGTGGAGGGGGGTTTGAGGAGAATGTCAGATGGACAGAATACATTCAAACCTCATTTATGGTGGAAACAATCGAAAAAGCAATTTTCTTACTAAACTGTAAAGTCAAATTTACCCTCAAAATCTTCCTGCCATCATTCATTCTAGTATACGGAGCGGTGTTGAGTACATGAAAGCAAGAGCCACAATTTAGAGCCATTGCAGTGGACAGTAACTAGGTATATAATGTAAGTGGCCACACATTCTAGTGAATTGCATTACAGCCTATAGGCAACACTGTACGGTGCAGTTTGGGAGCCATGAGTGCTAGGAAACGCAGAATAAGACCACCACAATCTACCATTGAGGAACTTGAGACTATGTGGTTTTGAATACAACAGATTAGTGTTACACCTTAGTTATACCTACAATACTATTATACCATCACCACGTGTCTAAGGTGTTGTGTAAAGTGACCCTTGCCTTGTTTGAAGATCCCATGTGAACCCACCTGTGCACATAACCATTTCCTCACCAGCAAAGAGTTGGTTCCCGAATAAAGATAGAAACTAAGAACTCGATAGTTCTCCTTTAATACGAATACTTAAAAAATATTTTTTTTATATTTCCCTTATATGATTCTGACTTTCATCCACTACTACACCTTCACTTTATATAAAGTATTAATGGGACTTTTTGAATGTGTGCACTCGTAATCTTTTTCAGGGCTTTTTTAACTCTGTTTTCCTTTAGTGCTCTCAAAAGCAGGGATTCTCAACCAGTGTTCAGGTTTTCCAGGTCTCTTTGCAGGAGCACAAGTGTGTTCATTAGACATATGAAAAGATCCACAGGTAGTACAGAGATCCCTTGCGATTATGAGGAGACCTGGAAAACATGCACTGTTGGGGGCACTTGGCAACAGCTGCTCCAGAGACCTGCTCTATGCTAGATAGCACCAGGCCACATTCACATCCATTAAAGACACTGTAGATCATCATGGAATTAGCCAGAAGCAGATAAGACTTGCTATGAAAACATTGGCAGCTCTGAATTTTGAACAGCAGTCATCTTAAGCTCTATGAAAACTTACGGTCAAGCCCGTTTAAGTAGCGCATTCGGATTTCACAGTGGCCCCAGACCGCACTGACTACAGGATACAGTTTCTTTCCCTTTAGTCCTCGGAAGGCTGTGCCCATATACTGTCCATCAACAATGAAACTTAAAGTACCATCATCCATGTCTAGAACCACCAGGAAAGAATCTGGCACTATGAAGGTTTCATCAGGCTCCAAAAACACTGGGTATGTTCTACTCGGCTGATTTTTACCATCGTGATAAAGTTTGTTCCTACCCAAGTCCCATCCCCAGGATTTGCCGTTGCTTCCTATCAGCGTGGTATATCCTACAGAATGGAGCGGTGCGTCCCCAGTTGCAACCCCAACGACAGCATGAGTCCCCCGCTGTCTCATGACCCACGTTATCTCCCAAACATGCAGGCCCCGCGTGTAACCAGTCTTGCCACGAATGGCGTCTGTGCTTTGTGCCACCGGATGCCGGTGAAAAACAAGTTTGTCGTCCTCTTTGACAAAGACGTTAAGCGACCGATCGTTGTTATTCCACGAGTGCTGAAGCTGTACTTCGTGAGATACCGGAGGCATATCTAACAAGAGGTCAAGCCGCGCAGGCTTGCAGTAGTCTGCACCCTGGAGATCTTGCTTCAGCGGCCGGTATGCTGGATCCCTCATATCCACTGTCTTTATGCCTCCTGTAACCTTCTGACCCATATTCCACCACAGATGTACTCTTTATAGATCAAGAGGCAATCTCATTCAGCTGTCCAGCCTACTGGTGATCACTGTCCAGTAAGCTTCTGCACTGTGCAGCCAGGAATCTAAAAGAGATAGGGAG
Organism: Limnodynastes dumerilii; assembly: GCA_011038615.1. NCBI lineage: Eukaryota > Metazoa > Chordata > Amphibia > Anura > Limnodynastidae > Limnodynastes > Limnodynastes dumerilii. The sequence continues at coordinate 83,514 of WWET01000008.1, forward strand.
ATGGGTTAATGTTTAAAACAAGCAGGTGGGGGCAGTTGTATATAAGAGTGTTGAAATATCGACATACATCCCTTCCCTCAATTCGCTCTGGTTTTTAAATGTTAATACCTCAGCCTTCCAATACAAGCACACAGCATGCAATATAGAAGGGAAAATTTAGCCCACATTTTAGGGGTAATGAATTACTAAGAATTACTAAGCTGTGGGTTTGGAAAAGTGGAGATGTTGACTATAGAAACCAATCAGATTCTAGCCCTCACTTTCAATTTACAAACTAGAGAATGTCAGCTACAATCCGATTGGTTGCTATGGACAACATCTCACTTTTCCAAACTCCCTGCTTAGTAACTTTGGCCCCAGGAGTACCTGGATAATCAGTACTCATGTGAAAGAACTTAATACTGCAGTATCTAAGCCAATATATTAAAGTATGCTTATTCACAAAGGATGACAAAAATCTTTGCCATATGTTACCGGTGTAACCAAAACGCCAATTCTATTCCTTATTCGTGTACTGCCCACAGACAGACATTAGGCCACAAGAACACCTACACGGAATGACAACATCTTCCAAGGCTTTAGCGCCTGAGCAGTTACAGGCCTGTGACGGAATCCCAGCGTGGTCATAGTACAGAGAACCATCTTTCCTAGAAGGCTTCAAATCCTTTGGAATAGCATCATGAGCCACCCCTTCCACTGTACCCTACTGCCAAGCTTTTACATAACTCCATTCACTCTCGCTGCCAGTTGTGAAAGTCATAGGAAGAAAGTGTTCTTGTTTCACAAGTACATATTACCATTTGGCAACAAAGCTGAACAGAAAAGTCCTGCAGTTTTCTTCACACTACAATTGTTTCAAGGACAGTACATGGTGTATTGCATAAGGTGCTGAATAAGTAGTTAGAAGGTCAACAGTAGATGGAAAGCTCATGTCAAAAGATCATTAACCATTTAAGCCTCTATTATCTACTGCCTTGCCAGTAGGTTAAATAACCTGGGAACAAAAACTGCATTTTGTTGGTCTATGCGACTTAGACAATGCCATTTAACAAGGGTACTATAGAAATAATTGGTCATGTAATTAATACCCACCTAGGTTTTGTTAAATAGCCTCCATACAACGGAGAGCCTGCCCAGCAAACTAAAAACAAGACTACCCATGTAAAATAGAGCTATACTTAAATAAAAAACATAGCATCTTATTACCATTTCTTGTGCTGTTAACAGATTAATGTTATTGGTACAATATTGTCAATCTTTCTACCTTATAACAGTGATTTGTTTTTTTTAATCTGTTTTTCAATTCTGCTTTATACAAAAAAGTCCTTACAAGACTAACATCAGTTTTTGATTAGCAATGTTAATAAAGTTAGGACACCTAAATTACCTACATCTACTACTATAACCAGTCACTTTCTTCAGTGCTAAGGTAGGACACGAAGCCTCTAGCCCATGTTAGCTGCAGAGCATGCTGGTTTCAAGACACCTGTAGACCCACAGGTTAGCCAGTTCAGTAGAACACAAAGGCTTCAATATGTTGAAGTTAAACAATTGCCTCTGCACCATACAACCTATGTTCAAAAAAAACCTTGTCTACTGCCCTGTGCTTCACATAACAAAGTAAACAAACTTATTTACTATAAATGGACTCTAGATAATGTTCACACAAAACAATCTACACCTCCAGATACTGAAGCCAGACAGCTGCCAGAGCCTGTAAGCATAAAAGTAAACACCTTTCAGCTCACAATAAAAGCTCATCCATAATACATGTGCACTTCTGAATGTAGGTTCTGTAGCTCAGGGCTTCACTTCAATTATGTTTTGTGCCACAAAGTTGGCAGAAAAAGTATTTGACAGCAAGACTTGAATTTGAGATAGAACACAGATTATATAATGGTGAGCATACTACCAGCCCTCAGTCTGGTAAAATCCAGTCACATTTCATAAAGGAGCTAAAGGACAGAGAAAACACATATATAACCATGCTTTAGATTTACTATACACTTCATTTATATTGCAAACAATCACCAGTCTAGACTGCTAAAAAGTGACACTACAAATAAGCACCACATAGATAAAAAGTGGCACTAGAGCATTTAGGCAACCTCATTCAGCTTCACCTATGTACCGCCTGTGTTACCAGCATAACACCTGTTGCAGATGCTTGCCATTATGGCATTACATGTAGGCAACACAAAGAAAAGACACCTGCAGGCAACACCATGCCAGCACACACTAAGTGTATAACACTTTCAGTACTTGTCAATTATATGCAAACTCCTATACAGACACTGAAACCTTGCTGGGGTTTGTTTCCTTTCTATGTATTCACACCTGCAACAAAGTGTAAAAAAAAGTCAGAGAAAACAAAAAGTCAAGAAACTTGTCTGTGCTTTTACAATATTTTCATGAGGCGAGACAAAGCAAACAAATATTCTTCAGACAACCAGCTATTAAACCCTACAAAAGAAAACAAAAACAGCCAAAAAATAAATAAAGGTTAAACATAAAAATATCTTGAAAAGGTCCCTCTACTGCCCCTCATAGGTGTTAGCATGTAACACTGCCTGTGCACCTTTAGTAGTAGATCAGTATAGTTTGTTTTCTGTTTATTTTCTGGCTTTAGTTAAATCATTGTTTAATAGGCATATTATTCATATACACACACACACACACTGTCCAGGATAAAACCTAGTGTCATCTCAGGTTTCTGCAGGGCAGCTCAACATGTAAGGCCAACGCTGTGTACACCCAATAATTGGTCCAATCAAACAGTTAAACGACCGATTCACACAACATTGTACAAGTGTGTATGCATGCACAATAAAATTATATTGTATCTCATTTGAAATTTTATATACAGTGGCAGAGAGCCCGTTACAAAAATAGTTAAAGAAATTGGATCGGGAGAAACAGTGTAGTGTGTACCCAGAATTATATTTAGGTCTAGGAACCCAATAGAACCATTGACGACCAAGGTGCACATTGAAGCGTTAATGTTTTGCATATTAGGATGCACCTTTTCATAAAACTAACTGAAATGCATTTAAAAACAGTATCCCAATAGGATTTTCAGTGCAATGATTCTGAACACTCCTGTGACTAGAACACGAATTTTAATAGGTATAGAGCAATATTCAAGCTAATACACTGAACACCCATAGAACCATTTATTAATATCTATTCTAACAACGAGGTGATACCCCCAATATAAAGTTGCGCATGTTGAAGCACTAGGCTCTATACAGATACGCTATTAAGCAGACTACAATGTCATGTTGCTTTAAAGAAAGTAGACCTTCAACAAGTAAAGCCACTAAACCATACTAAATAGGAAGCTTGTATTTAGAAGGTAAGTGCAGACAGTGGTGTAACAGCAAGTGAAACAAGACATGGAAAGTAACTCTTTACATCCCCATAAACAGCACAACCTGCATACAGAGAATGTCCTATCGCAGGCTGAGCAAGTTTTTTATGAAGAAACGCAACAGGTCAATAAAAAAACTTTAATGGTTTCGTTAGCACCTAGTTACGGGTACTTCCACCAGGTGAAATCCTCTGGAGAAAATGCTCAGCAATCCAGACAGATGAAACGTTTAGGGGAAGTGAAGCATGTCCTCTAAATACTATGCATTTCTTAAGCATGAGTAAATGCAGATTACAGGGGCTCTACACTCAGGAAGCTGCCATGACATATGAATCCGTTGTACTGTACATGCTGTCATTAACATTCCATAACAAAGATACTCTGCTGTGACTGTCCCTGTAAACAGAAGATTTAAACATCCTGCTATAGGATACACAGCAGCCAAAGAATAGTTTATGCAACCGCATAAGAGTCAGAGCCTTGTAACTGAACAGACCTGCAGCAGGCAGACAGCATCCAGTGAGTAATTTCCTGCTTTAACAGAGTTTCTAGAACTACCAACAGACTTACAGATGCCCTCTAACACTTCAGTGCCCCACAGTCTGATGACTACAAGCTTGTCTCCCATGTTCTTCCAACATCAATACATAGATTCTCACGTACGTTCCTTGGGTGCTGGATGGGTCTTTTCAAAGAGTTATTGTCCTGGGAAACAACCAATGTCAGAAGTGCAATAAATCAGAGTAGTGTTTATATCCTAAAGCACATAGCATGGTATTAGCAATATAAACCTGAGAATAGAGAGCAACACTGCTAATGTCAACTAATAAACAGGAGATCAGAACTACCCCAAAGTAGAAAATTGAAAAAAAATCTATATCTACAAATACATACTCATGTTTAAAACAGATAAGCAAACTAAATATTGACCAAATACATATTAGCAAGGCATAATA
>WWET01000008.1:87871-90371 GCA_011038615.1 Limnodynastes dumerilii
CCTACCTTAAACACCTACCTCTAAAACCTTTATCATGTTCAACAATTATAGCAGTAGATTAATATTCCATTATCTTACCAACATAACAAATAAAGATAACAGGGAGCAAAAAAACAACTGACGTTTAAATGTGCACAAAGACTAACTTTTACCATCAGTTATTACATTAGTGTTTGGGCAGACACAAGTCACTGCTAGTATCAATTGCACACCAATACATGCATATGCTGAGACTCACTACTATGCACACACTTCCCATACGGCCATCATTTACCAGTGTAGTGCTCCTGGGATGGAGTAAAGCAATAGATGTATGGAATACTCCCATGCAGCTAAAATGTAATGAACAGGAAGACATTGCCCTACTATAACTACAAGTAAGAGCTGTACAGTGACTGCATCACAGCTACAAATGCCATTTCCATATAGATCTGCAAACCATGGGGCACAGCATGTATGTATGTACACCTAGGAGACCCAAACCACCGCCTCCCCCCAGCATGATGAGGCTGCACTGCCACCCCCAGAGCCAGGAGCACAGAGGATGCTCAGGCCTACCAGATGAGAGCAGGCCCGTCCAGATGTGCCCCCATCCAGAACATCCCCAGAACCGCTACTCACCGGGACCGTGACCCTCCCTGGCGCCCCCCCGGGGGAGATGTCGGATAGCTGCGGGGCTACGGCCCCCCCTGTGCAGCCTGGGTCTATTTCTCCCCCCGCTGCGCCCAGTATCAGGGCTGGTGCAGAGCCCGGAGCAGCGAGCCGCCTGCGCTCCCCCTGTGCTCCAACAACTCCCCAGCCAGGAGCTCTCTCTTTCGCTCGCTCTCTCACCCTGAGGCGCCTACTGAGGAGGCGGAGCGCAGCCCGGACACACTCGCGAGAACCGCCGTCACTCCACACTACGCCCCCTCTTCAAACTCCGCCCCGGTCCTGCCAACATGCCTGGGGAACCCAGTCGCCTTCTACTTAATAGCCAGCGGTAAACCCGCCCCTCAACCTAACCACGCCCAGTATCGGCACAGGCACCGCCCATGTGCTGCAGAACACGTGCAAGAGGCTGGAGCAGCTGTGATGTTAACCCCATCAATGCCCCAGACTTGTTCAGTGTCATATATAGTCTTATAAACACCTACACAGTGACTTTATAATGGTATGCGGTTTTATATAGAGTTATATGGTGTTATATATAGTGGTATTATATAGAGTTATATATAGTCTTATAAACACCTACACAGTGACTTTACAATGGTATGCGGTCTTATATACAGTCATATGTAGTCATGTATTGTGCTAAATACAGTTATATGTAGTCATGTATAGTTCTATAGTTATATGTAGTCATGTATAGTGCTATAGTTATATGTAGTCATGTATTGTGCTATAGTTATATGTAGTCATGTATTGTGCTATAGTTATATGTAGTCATGTATTGTGCTATAGTTATATGTGGGACGGCACTCTGAGGTTTTCACATGGGTGAACAAAAAGACTCCAAGTCACTTGTACATGCAGTGTAACGGAACGGGACAAAGGAGTGCCTTCCAACCTCTACAGCTATATATATATTGTTATATGTAGTCATGTATAGTGGTTTATACAATTATATATATAGTCTTATGTCCGCTGATATATAGTGACATTAAAATGGTATATTACAATGGTATATAATCTTATATAGTGCTGTATGGTGTTATATATAGTGGTATTATATATAGTTATATATAGTCTTATAAACAGATATATAGTGCAGGTCTCAAAGTGATGGGGTATACAGGGGTATGCCATACAGTTATATGTAATCATGTATAGTGCTATATACAGTTATATGTAGTCATATATAGTGTTTTATAAAGTTATTTTAAACTTATTAACTTATATATAGTGAATGTATAATTGTATATAGTCTGATATACAGTTATATGTCGTCATTTATAATGATATATACAGAAATATATAGTCTTATGTCTGCTTATATATAGTGACTTTATATTGGTATATAGTCTTATAAAGAATTATATGTAGTTATGTATAGTGGTATATACAGTTTTATATATATATAGTCTTATAAACACATATATAGTGACTTTACAAATGTATATAGTCTTATATGCAGGTATTTATAGTCTAACTTCCATTTATATAGTGACATATACAGTTGTATACAGTGTTATATGTAGTTTCTATCTCTCCCTTATTATCAGGTTACAGGTAGATTTTCTGAAGATACAAAAGAAAAAAAAGAAGAAAACCTCACTGGCGTCAATTAGGTGAACAAAATAGTATATTAAACAAAAAATTAAATCGTATGGCTGAGTGTGTATAAAGACAATGGGCCTGATCCAGACCTACAATGTAGCGCTGATCGTACTAACACTCAGCGTTACATCGACTCTCCCTGACACTCACCCTGCCCCATCGTATTTACACTCCCTTACACCGGCTGAAGGCTACCCTAACTTCAGCCGGCGTAAGGGACTGTAAATATGCTGCGTATTTACAC
>WWET01000008.1:95371-107898 GCA_011038615.1 Limnodynastes dumerilii
GCAAGATGCACCAGTGGGTGTGTGGATAGAGGGCTTGTTGGAAGACTTCAGACCAATAGATAAGGCACCTGGTGAATTTTTGGGAAATAATAAAGGAATAAAATGCATGATTAGCCTGGAAAATGCTACCCTGAGAGAGACCCCCCCCCTGGCAAGAAAACTAAAAGGTTGTAGGTGGTCCATTGTCCTTGCCTAAAGCTGCTCAGTCTGATGTGGGAGATATGTTAAAGTGCGTAGTATAGCTGGTTGGCCCAGGGAGACAATAATGCCCAATTCTATAAGCAGGGCCGTAACTAGAAATTTTAGTGCCCTGGGCGAAAGAGGGCACATATATATGTGTGTGTTTATATATATATATATATATATATATATAAACACACACATATATATGTGCCCTCTTTCGCCCAGGGCACTAAAATTTCTAGTTACGGCCCTGCTTATAGAATTGGGCATTATTGTCTCCCTGGGCCAACCAGCTATACTACGCACTTTAACATATCTCCCACATCAGACTGAGCAGCTTTAGGCAAGGACAATGGACCACCTACAACCTTTTAGTTTTCTTGCCAGGGGGGGGGTCTCTCTCAGGGTAGCATTTTCCAGGCTAATCATGCATTTTATTCCTTTATTATTTCCCAAAAATTCACCAGGTGCCTTATCTATTGGTCTGAAGTCTTCCAACAAGCCCTCTATCCACACACCCACTGGTGCATCTTGCAGCATTGTTCCAATCACAGAACCAGGTTACAGAACATAAAGGGCACAGGAGTAGCTCACATTCACCCGATGGTGATTAATCATAGGTGTCAAGGCCATTGTCCTTGTTCTTTTCCTGTGAGTTCTATTTTATATTTACAATATTGCAATGATTCGAGAACTACAACAATCAACTCCACATTTCTGCTATTAATAAACTCCTCCGTTACTCAGACTGCATTTCTAAAAGCGATTATACAAGATTATAACTGCTTTGCAAGTTCTCTATTCTACTGCCAAGAGAGTAACTAAAATTGATGTATTTTTAGGTACACTAAGTAAGAGAGTGTATTTATAGATCCGCATATATGTGCCAGAAACAGTGCAAAAATCTGCCTTGGGGATAGTAAATCATTCCATAGAATTCCCAGACTTAGGTTGTATGTGAGAAAAATGTGTTTACAACTCTCAGAACATAAACTGTAAGATGTTCAGGTGAGGGATGATTTACACAAGTGTAATGTTTTGTTACAATTGCATACTCTATGAATGAACAGCTACATATGTTTATTTAGCAAAATCAGCAATTCCTCAGCAATGCTCCGATTTTCTTTAACCATAAAAAATACTTCAATGTTTTATATTGATTTATAAAAATATTGATGCAATGCCTATAGGATGTTCTGCCAAACCCCAAAGCAAGGCTCACAGAGGGGGCCGACAATGCTGATATAAGCTTGCAGACACCCAGTTAGCTTTAAAAAGAGGATTTAAGTGAAGAAGTGGGGAGTCAGGGTAGAGGGTAAAGATTTTGGGAAGCTTCTCGTACTTCAGAAGTCTGCCTGCCCGTATTTCTGAATGTGCGCATGGGGCCAGATCCAGCACTAATAACAATAGGAGACTTATCTACGCCACGGAACTCGTCCTACTTGCGGAATTCTTTTCCCTTTCCTGAAGTGGGGTCCAGCCGAGACTACTGTCACAGGCCCGGAGCTGATGGGGGCCCACTATCCACTACATACTTACCTGTACTGTGCCGTACATATATATATATGTATATATGTATATACGGCTCAGAGCTGTTCATTAGTGGGTCAGTGCCCATGGAAGAACTTCCCTGTGCACCGTGCCACTGTTAACGCAGGTCACTGATGATGTCACGTAGGGGCCCCACTGATGTGTCCTGGGCCCCACAGTTTCTGACAGCGGCACTGACCTCATGGTGTTCCAAGACCCTTATGTGCAATATACCATTCCATTCATGGGCCTTGCGCAAGTGGATACATAAGTTAGGGTTCTGCAAGCCCCATAGGTGTGCGGGGAATGCACTCTACAAGCACGTACGGAATTCTGGATCTTACGTTTCATATGTTAGAAGGCGGTGGAACCATTGGATGCAGGGGGCGGAGTCTGGATGGGTGGGATAGGGCGGAGCTTGCAGGACTGCTGGCTGACAGAAGCTGATCAGAGGCTGACAGCTTAAAACAGAGCTCAGCACTTTATGTATGAGTACTGAGTGCTGTAGCAGCCTCTGACAGCTTGTATACAGTGCAGGGGGAGCGACTCCTCTCCTTTGGACGCAATCGCAGCTGCATTCCTTGTACCCCCTGTAGTTACACCCCTGATTGGATGGTTCATGTGATGGCGCTATCAATGTAAGTTTAGCGGATTTGGATTCTCCTTTACTTATTTCCTCTAGTGTATTATCTATGTGAATTTGCAATCGTTAAAAAAAAAGTACTCTTTCTAGCCAGGATTTAGGGAGTTTCCCTGATATGAACAAGAACTGGCAATTCATCACTTCTGGAAATTCCTATGTTCCATACACAACTGTGTATACGCTTTATTGTTTTATAAACACATTTCAACAAACTGAAATAAACAGCCCTCATTTTATATTCTGTTTTTCACAAGTGTTGATCCTGCTATCCCCATGTTTGGATTACTTGTCCATTTTAACGTTGGTTAACCCTTCTCCCAGTATGATTTATGTTGCCAGCAGATATGTTACATCTGTGTTGACATAGTTATTGTCACATTATTTTTATTCAGCATATTTTGAAATAGGGGCATGACTGGAGCAATTGTATTAATTTATAACATTAGGAAAGAGTAGAGTGAGGGGGGGGAAGAGCTATCAAGCTCCACTCTCTACTGCAGGCGTGTCAGAATTAAAACCTCAATTGGGTGAAACATTTAAAGTCTAAGTTTGTGAGGGCCACAAGAAATATAAAAAGTCTCATATGCTATTTTCTCCAACTCCCAGTAGTTCCCCATTCATATGTCTCCAGCTCCAGGTAGTACCCCTTCATGTGTCTCCAGCTCCCAAAATCCCTCCATTCATGTCTCCAGCTCCCAGTAATTCCCCATCATGTGTCTCCAGCTCCCCAGTATTCCCCATGCGTGTGTCTCCAGCCTTCCAATGGGAAAGCTTGAATTCCGGCCATTAGTAAATCACTAAACCTTTGTTTACTTACCAATTAACAGCTAATGGCCTCCTGCAGATATCATGCTCTTATTTTTAAGCTCCTTCTTAAGTCTGGATCCAGCCCCATGAATGAAAGTTGCAGGAGGGCAGAGAGACATTACCAGGCTTCTTGGGAAATGTGCTTTGGGCACCAGTGCCTAGTCCTGCCCTGCCCATTTTAAGTACTGGCATCCTTACACTGAGCATGTGTGGTATTATGATTAGGATCATCATATACTCCAAAATGTGCACCTGGATAACATAGGTGCAAAAAACAACATCTCTTATAGTCAGCATTGCTTCTTTTTTATTTCTTTCCTCTGGGAGATCTCGGAGGGAAGAAATAGATTCCGGTAATGTTGTGATGATTTATGGAAAGCGTGTCATTAAGCCCCGCCCCTGTCAATCACTATTGTAATCCCTAGTGTTTCATGGGGTAGGCAGTGCTTGATGACATCGTCAAGTCTCACCACTTCCTAGTAACTTTAGGGATTACTATAATGAGAGCCAGGGTGTCGAGATATGCGGGAGATTTATCTCCCGATATACAGGGAGAACTGCCTATTTCGTGAGTCTCCCGGATATTCAGGGAGAGTCGGCAACCCTGCTTATAATACTCCTACAAGGTGCCACAAGCAGCAAAGACGGTGGCAGAATTCCGAAGGGGTTAGAAGGAGGGGCGACTTGTGCCCCAATCATTCGATGCATGTGCAGCTCAAACCTTCTGTGCACGATTATTGGTCTGATCATCTGTTATTATTATTTATTTTCTAATTACCATGCCCCTCTACTTGCTGGCTGGGGTTTCCCCACCTCCCTGACTGCATAATTGTCATGTACAGCAGTAGTTAAGTAATGAAAATGATTGTGCTGCCTTGCAGAACGCAGAGCTTTCATTACTTTAATGCTGCAGTACATGCTGATAATTCTGGAGTCAGAGAGATGAGAAAACTACGGCCAAGAGCTGGAGGTACCATGCACACGGGTTGGGGGGAGGCGATCTCCCTGACAAAACAGCCAACCAGCTGCAGACCTAATTCTAAGTTTGACAGGTAGCCTAAGCAGCCAATAATTGCACAGATTGACAGGAGGCCTGTGCAGCCAATCAGCTGCAAGGGCCCCCTGTCAGTCTTGACAGCCTTTCTTCTTTATCCTTGATTATCAGTTGCAGCGGAAGAGTTGAGTGCCACTGATTTTGGGACTTTTCCCTAGGATTACTTCCTGCAGAGCGAAAATCAATGCAGTGTATGGCCAGCTTTAGCACAATAGCCACCCAGATATCCATCGTGTGGCGATCCAATTTGTTCGATGCCTGCGATCCAAGGGAGGTGGACATCCACCTTTCCAGCTGTCATGGTCACTAGTACATCAAATGAAAAATGCCGTCTTATGTAGCGGACCTAAAATATAAAATGTGGTCAATATTGTGTTTTCTTCCCTAATAAATTAGTTATTGATGATTAAATAGTTTCCTTCTGGATCTGATAAAGCGTCTCAGACAGGGACCAGTCTAAGACAAATATTTTAGGCTGTTTATTAGATGGATCACTTTTTTTTCCAGGACTTTTGCCAACAAAGGTACTAAGTGCACACGAAACAGACAATCCTCTGCTCGAAGACAAAGGTCTGAATGGGAATCTGAAAGCTTATTTTGAAATATTTTGAATTAAAGCATTTTAGGGGGTAAACAAATCTGGTAAAGCAAGGACAATCCAGATCCATGGGGTAGAGGAATTAGACTGTAAAGTGCCACAGAAAGCTGGCGTACTTTGTACCCAGTGGAATGGCTCGTGTTGGAGAATATGCTGCTGTATTTAATATTCTTTTCCTTTTCCCAAAGGCTTCCCAAAATGAAACTTATACCAAACAGAGCTCTGGATTCACAGTTACGTAGTTTTCATCTTACGTACGTTGTTTTAAGAATTGAGCTACTACGCATGCTTATTTACACTATCTGTGTACCATTTCTGTACGTAAATTGCGCTTACATACATAAGACGAAAACAACATAATTGTGAATCCGGACTAGAGCTAGTATTTATCTGCATATCAAACTTTATAACCCCAAAAAATTAAACATAAACTTTTTTTTTAGATATTTAAGGTCAAAGGTCACATCATGTGACCTTAAAATGTAAAATTCAGTATTTAAATGTAAATTTGTTATGAAAATTATGTTCCCTTAGCTCCAAAATAAGACCAACATTAAAGTTCTGCCACAATCAGAAGCAAAGTTATGATTCGTTTTAGTTGATCATGAAAACATAATGTCACGCTCTGCGGCAAACGCCGCTGCACTTACCATGTCAGGAGCCTTCTGTCAGCAGCTCTCCCACATCATGCCCGTTCTCCAGCCCTCCAGAGGTGCCACTCCCAATAGTGGCAGCCTCCTGCACAGTGTCAATTGCAGCATAGTGTCTGGGAATTGGGCATCTGCACCGCTGTCCTCTGGTGCATGGACGTCGCCATCTTGCCTCCTGTCATGTGATTCCTAGCAGCCACTCAGGTACTCCTCTGCAGCACACATGATCCCTCCAGCCAATCTGTGCACTGGGTGGGCTGTTTAAACCCTGTGCACTGATCCCTCAGTGCTAGAACAACTTGGTTACTCAAGGTGCCTGTTTCAAGCTGTGTTGCATCCAGCCCAGCTTGTCGTGCATCCAGTCTGTCTTGCTTCCTGAATCCCTTGCTAGTGAAACTTGCTTCACTAATCAAGTCTGCTTCTCCAAGCTTACCAGCATAACCTGCACTACTGCTACCAGCATAACCTGCACTACTGCTTCCAGCATAACCTTCACTACTGCTTCCAGCATAACCTGCGCTACTGCTTCCAGCATAACCTGCACTACTGCTACAAGCAATTCCTGCACTACTGCTACCAGTATTATCTGCACTACTTCTACCAGCATAACCTGCACTACTGCTACCCACATTACCTGCGCCTCTGTAACCAGCCTGCCTGCTCTCCAGCAGTCCGCTGTCCAGTCCAGTCTCTGGAACAATCCAGTCCAGTCCAGCAGTCAGCTGTCCAGTCCAGCAGTCCACTGTCCAGTCAAGTCTCTGGAGCAATCCAGTCCAGTCCAGCAGTCCGCTGTCCAGTCCATTCTCTGGAGCAATCCAGTCCAGTCCAGCAGTCCACTGTACCGTCCTGATCCTCCTAGCCCCATCTGCTTTGTATGCACAAGCACTACCTCCGGCCTGCCAGCTTCCACTACGTTGCCTGTCGTTCTGCATGCCCCTCGGAACCCGCCACTGATCCTAAAGATACCCAGACCGTGACACATAAAGTTTTACATGGGCTAAAATGTTACATATGACAGTTACTATATGTTGTCTACATCCTACCAAATTTCATGAAAATCTGAGATGGTCAGGTTGGAAGCTGTGATTATTTGGCACGGAATGACCCTGGTTCTGTGCCATGTCAAGACACTATATATCTTGTAATTTGGAGGGCGCAAAAATTAAATAATATCTTTCCCCACCAACCAACCAACCAACATGTTCTGACATCATTGATCTTAGTAGCATTATGTAATGCTAGTAAAAAGATATAAACAAGTAGAACCTGAAATTGTGTCTTCTCAGTTTACACATGGTCGCTGTGTGTAAGTCTGCAAGTTTACCACCCTTTGTGCCAACTAACTGTAACCATAGGCACTGATGGCCAACACTTTTCAAACGGGATCCTCTTGCCAGGTTAGGTCAGTGTTATATCTGAACGTCATCAGGCCCTGTCTGTGTTCCAGAGATAATATATTTATATAAGTGATATTCCACATCCACCTTTCACTGGACTGAGCTCACTGTTTTCCCCCCAAAATCACAATTTTTCCACCAAGACTGGTTTCTGCATTTCACAGCAGCGGGGATTCATTAGTGATTAGTTTTACTGCTTCATGTTTGACATTGAACATAACTTCATTTAAAAGAGACCATTTGTTAAGTTTTCCAATGGCCTGATACTCAAGACAATACTTCCTGCTCCTGAGATGCCGCTTACCTCATGGGGGAACCACATGGAAGGAAAATGTAGGTTTATGTTGTATGAGTAAGAACAATCAGCTCAGCTAATACAGAAGTCTTCACCAGGGCAACGCGTTTGATATATAGGATCGTCCAGTGCACATCTGTTAATTCTCTAGAACTGTATTCTGAGGCCAGCATGTATCATCGGTCAGATTCATGACTAGCTTACTCTCTTATGTGTTTTAAAACCACAGTCGATGATGTTTGTTGCTGTGTGTTTCACACAGGCTGCAAAAAGGTGATTAAGGGTTCCTAAGGTTGTGTATAGCAGAGAGGGTGGGCTCCACCCACCAGGCCCATCTCAGGTGTTCAGGATCTCCACCCTAGGCTAGGCTGGTTAGCATATTGTATCAATCAGTTCTCTGTTATGTCTCTGTTTCCATCCTTGGGCCCAGCTTGACCTTCCCTGCATAGTCTTCTTCTCTCCAGGGTTTCCTCTGTTCTGGAGCCCTATCTAGGATCTTCTGTGTGTGTGTGTCATCATTACCATACTTTATATTATCACTGAAAACGGTCCTTATCTCATGAAATCGAACTGATTGACATTTTGTAAATGGAGCCCTTAGAATGGTTACCCCCCTATTCTCCCTTGCCAGGCAAGTCTGTGCTACTCCGTTGCTATAATCTCCGACAACAAGTGTCCATTGGTATTGAGGCTCCACTCCAGGTCCACTACCAGGGGCCTCTATGCCTAGTCTGATGAAGCATGCTGGGCATTGTAGTTTCACAAACACCTGGAAGGCCATTGATTGCCTACGCCTGGTCTACAACATAAGATTGTGGATGCAGCTGAGTGCACTGACCGAGGGAACTTTACCTACTTTTTATTAGTATGTATTAAGAGTAGACAAAATATGTATCTAATGAAAGTAAAGGAATCCCTATTATTTAAACTGATCAAAGTCATCTTTATTACATGTGGATATTAATTATTACAACCTGTGCCCCGCAGGTTATTCCTCCTTCACCTCCGCTAACTCTGATTCTCTTTCTAATGTAAATAGCAGCTTACAGAGGACATGAACTTTATCCCTTTCTCTACTCAGGTAGCACAGTCATTACCTAAGATCGTACAATGTTCAGTTTTCACCAGAGAAGTCACTGGTCTTGCCTTCCTCTCATGGAAGAAAAAGTACAACGAACTCTTTAGAATAGCTGCCAGAGTTAGATTTACCAAACTTCTCAAAAAGAAAAATGGAGGTGTTGCCAATCAGATGCTTGCTGCAAGATTCTGATTGGTTGCTATGGGCAACGTCTCCATTTTTCCTTTTGAGAAAAGGAGAAAATGAAGCCTGTTTTACCTTAGAGGATATTCAAGTATCAAGGGGGAAATGTAGCAAACAACCTAAAAATTAACAATGGAGATGTTGGGCCTGATTCAGAGATCCGGAACTAACGATAGTTCTGTGCGTATATTTAGGGTCGGAATGATTTTGCATCAACTGTGCATGCGTAGTAATAGTGCAACGCCATGTACGTTGAAGTTAAGGTCGGAAATGCCTTAAGGTCGGACTTGTGAATCGGGCGGAGAATAATGCGACCCTAAGTGCGGCGGAAATATACGGACCTTAGGATTTGCATAGAAATGGGCGGGGGCAGGCATTTAGATGAGGGAAAGTGGGAGCGCTTACAGAGTTAGGGCCCTAAATATACGCAACTAATACACATAGGGTCGGAAGTGAGTGCGGCCAGATAGGGCAAGTCTATGGAGGTAGAAGTTTAGGTCCGGCCGGAGGTTGCGAGTGTGGTGACTGTTTATTCTGGTGGGTGTAACCTGCTCCGACCTGCCACTTAGTTGCGTATATTTGCGGCCCGATCGCCGACGGATCTCTGAATCAGGCCCGTTATCCTCATCCAGACTTTTTAAGTATGCAAGTGTACCCAAGTTATGCACTACTAAGGATAATGTACTCTCCCTGGCACTCCTCTCTCATGTACGTAACTTAGCTGTCTTACGTGTTCAGAATCAGGCCTTAACTTTTCCTTGCATATCTCTGGTCGTAAGTAATGCCTTGTCGTACTTAAGTGCCTAACCCAGCCCATACTGTACAATTGAAATGCCTTCCTCCACCCAGAATGCGTATTATTTGTTGTTATGTCTGAATCCGGCCCATTGGCCATAACAACCTATGAGAGTCCAGCTATCATTTATCCAGTATCCATAGCTAGCATCTGATTGGTTGCTTAAGATCTACCCCAAGGTGGTGTCTGTGTTGAATAAGAAAGTCACCAATCACTTAAGAAGTGTCCTTAGCATTCTGGGAGACCAGAACATGTGATCTAAAGCTGGGTACACACTACAGTGTTTTTTAAACAATCATTGTGCAGATCACATTATAAGTGACAGTTTGCAATGACATCTTGCCAGTGTGTACAGGGCAATAGTGCTGTAGAATCATTAGAAAAGGCATTGGAACCTTTGACTGAATTTTCCAAAGTTCTAATTTTATTGATCAACAATGCCTCAATGTCTGTGGTGTGATAGGGAAGCATGCGTATAGTGTATTCACATGGGGGAGG
This sequence comes from Limnodynastes dumerilii, assembly GCA_011038615.1. Taxonomy (NCBI): domain Eukaryota; kingdom Metazoa; phylum Chordata; class Amphibia; order Anura; family Limnodynastidae; genus Limnodynastes; species Limnodynastes dumerilii. The sequence goes on from WWET01000008.1 coordinate 105,084, forward strand.
GGGGTATGTAAAGTGGTCAGTTATCCTTGGGGCCAGTGTGGAAATGTTATGGTAGGGTCCTGGGGTCAGAATTCGCATGTGAAGGGAGTGGTTTCCATTCGTATAGACGGGGCTTAGATTCCGCTGAAATCCCAAATCCGGCCCTAAATATCTTAGTTGCATTTTTTATTTTTATTTTGTATTTTAAGCTGTAAGCTTAATATTTAAACGCTCCTGCTGTCATTAGGATACTAGTGTCCAGGGCAGAGAAGATGAAATGACGTATCGTGGAGTGAATAATTGGTACTATGGTTATTTCTGTCTCCAAGGTGAAACCCCAACCGATAAACAGATCAGGAAAAGGGGGAATATCGGCAATGAAGGCTGTATGTTAGAGTATGACTTATGGATCATATGGAAGATTGTAAAATTATATATGGATCATTGAATTGCTGGTCTACAACATAAGATTGTGGATGGAGTTGAGTTCAATGACCGAGGGATCGGAGACTTTTACCTTTTATTAGGATGTATTAAGATAAGAAAAAATATATATCTAATGTAAGTTAAGGAATCGCAATTATTAAACTGTCACAAGCCATCTTTATTATGGATAACCTGTAGGTTATTCCCCTTTCGCCTCCGAGAACTGATGCTCATTCTTATGCTTACTGAGGACATGAACTGTATCACCTTCTCCACTCGGGTGTCCGTTATTACATAAGATAGTGCAATGTTCAGTTTACAAAACAATCACTGTTACTTATCTCCCTCCTTGGAGCAAATGAGAACATTGACCTGATCATATGTAAGGGATTAGCCAAGCCTTTATTGCACAATTTAAATACCTGTGGTCACTCACCATGCGTATCCCATGTGCATAATGAGTGGGCATCCGCCACCCATGCGGAGACTGAATTCTAAGCGGAACACAGCATCAGTTGGCATCATTTTCGAAGCAGAATTCTTGGTACGGCACATGCGCCAATTCACGTCCCATTTACGTACATTGGGCCTGATCCAGGCCGATGCTCATGAAATGCTCATGTGCGTAGCGTATTTACGCCGGCGTACCTACCATGCACTCCCATAGGAACCCCCCTTGGTCGTACTTAGCTTTGCCTTCTTACGGCCAGCAAACCCTAGCCTAACTTTTCTGTTCGTAACCGCGGGCGTCCGTAAGCTCATTGCGTAGCACGCCCATACTGTACGATTTAAATGCCTCGCCCCGCCCTCGGTGTGTATTTACGGATTTCGTATATCAGGCACACCCCCTCCAGCATTGTAACGAAGCTACGTTACGCTCAAGGCCCATACGCTCAGATTTTCTGAGTGTAACATCTGTCCCGCGTATGCGCCGTAAGTACAAATACCTGTTTTTACGCCTACGTCCGTCATAAAAAGAGCGTTGGTCTGGATCAGGCCCATTGTGTACATCGGTAAACTTTCTTGGTTTAGGATCCGGTCCATAAAGGAGGAAAGGGAGCCTTTTCTGCCTTAGCTGATTAGAATCAGCGGGAAAATGTAGATGAGAGTCAAAAGCTACCTTGTCTCAGCACAATATCTGTTCTCCACTCCTTGACTTCCTCCCTGCTCCTGTGTTCCTCCCTGATCTGGCACTACTGCTCCCAGCTCTGTACTACACATATTGCCTTTCCTGATGATTCTGAGTTATTCCAACTTTGTCCCTGCTGCTTCCAGCTTTGTCCTTTACTCCTTCCCCACTCTTTTGTTGCTGCTCCCATCTCTGTCCTCCACAACTTCTCTTACCTTATTGTCGCTCCTGATTGTCTCCCCAGTCTGTTCATTCTGTCCCCACTGCTCTTGGCTCTCTCCTTTTCTGTCTTCTTTTCTCTCTTCCATCCTGTAATATATTACATCCTTAGCCAGAAGAGCAATAACAGATAGAGAGAGATTACAATTTATGGCCTGGATCCAGACTTAAGTAAGTGCTTGAAATTAGTTACTCCTGGGCTAAATCAAGTTGATTGCAGGGGAGTCATATTTCATCTCTTGCAAACAGTATTAGAGTTGAGAGGTAATGTTTCCCAAGTCTAAATAACAGTGTGATAGTAACGCTGGTCAGTATCTGTGTGCAGTAAGCAATTCAAAGATATATCCCTGCATGCAAAGAATACAATTAACTTGACTCCCCCTGCAATCAACATGGTTTAGCCCAGGAGTAACTAATTTCCTGCATTTCCTAAAGTCTGGATCCAACCTTATGTCTTTACGGGAGCCAGTTCCATGCATCATCTTTTTGCACAAAAATATTATAAGGTTAGTTTGTTCCCAGGCCATTGTTATGAGTTAACTTGAATGGCTCCCTGTTGTAAGACAGCTAAATACAGTTTAGAGCCACACCGCAGAGAGCCCTGGAGATAGAGGAGTATAAAAGAGACTTTACAATAACAGCATATTTTGACTGAAGATCTCCTGTTAATAGATTGTAGAAGGGTGAGCATTGGTCCATTAAAAAAATAAAGTGATAAATAAAAAAAAAGGCAGAGGTCAGAAAGGTTGGCTGTTCTTATATTGGATGTCCAAAGACTGATGTAGTCAGCTCCTACTACTGTAGTACTCAGGGGCGTAGGGAGGGCGGAGAAACTGGAGCTCGAGCTCCAGGCGCCAAACGGACCAAGTGGCGCCGCAGGAGTCCGGCAGCTGTCAGATCTCTGACAGTCTGCCGACTCCAAGCACACTTATTAAGAATTAGTGCGTCTGGAGCCGGCAGACTGTCAGAGATCTAACAGCTGCCGGAATCCTGCGGCCAGATTACCCAGCTCCATGCGTGTGACGTCATGACGTCACACGCATGGGTAGCAGAGCCGCGGCG
>WWET01000008.1:108773-120631 GCA_011038615.1 Limnodynastes dumerilii
AAAAGAAGAAAAAATGGACCAAGACTAGCGCTGATACATTGTATACACTTGAATAAATGAATGAATAAAAGGTAGCCAACTGTAGTGAGAGGTAAATGTGGTCTTCTCCCCCTAGGGGACCTATGGAGACTTGGACTCAAACGACAGAGTGGGAAAATAGATATTTAATTACCACAGGCTAACAATATTAAAAACATTAAACAAAGTGAAACATAAAAAGGGAACGGGCTCCGTACCGTAGATGTTATATGCCGCACTGACAGGAGGCTTGCTGAGAGCTCAATGGGCAGCCAGATGGAAATAGTCCTGGAGAGCGGGGGGACAGGCAACGGAGTACGGACCCACGTGTAGAGACCACCAGCGAAGCGTTTCGGGCGAATCTGCCCTTTTTCAAGCTGGCACACTTATTAGTTATGTGGCTGGCTGGCATTTTGGTTATCGCTGAAACATGTTGTGTTAATGTCTCCCCCGGTATCCCCTTACAGTGATGACAACCTAATGGTAAAGAAAAACAAGAGATAAACTGCACTAAAAGGGCCTGCAGTTATTCCCCTGAACCCTGAGGGTCTACAGTCTCCAAAGAATGAATGGAGGGGGGAGGAAAAAAGCACTCCCCTGCTAAGCAAGTGTATTCTAACCAATTCTACAACATATTAACATATTAATTAGAGGTCAGACAAAATAAAGTTAAATAAATAGATTTAATTAGATCATATACCACATACCACACATGCCCTTTCTCAAAGATAATATGTGCCCGAAACGCGTCAGACGGCAGTCCTTCCCGCTTTGCGCATTCCGATTTCCCACAGTCTCCGCATGTCCAGGTTCCATTACAAATGACTAGTACTTGGAGCTCCCCTTAGTCTCCTGCACATCACGGACATTCCATCTGCTCTGGTACGGAGCAACGTGCGGTTTATCTATTTATTTATCCAGGGTTGTCATCCATTCAGTGATAACAACCTGTAAGGTCACGTACAGAACAATAATATGTATAGGAATTGTACTGCCTGACACTGGTGGAGGGAGTGTAGTAAATAATTTATTATCTCAAGGGAAAGATTGAATGTAAACTGTCTACAAGGTAAGATTGTGGGCCCTGGGTGAGAACACCGACCAAGACCTTTGATTTTTGTCAATATAAGATAAGAAAAAATCTACATCTGATTTATTTCAATGAACCATTAAATTAGTCATTACTTAATTACAGCAATTTACAACAGCCATCTTAATGGCATCTCCCAGTTAATCATTATTATGGGTTGTGCCACTGTGCATTTTATACACAATCTCTATCTTGTCTTCCTCCCTGGGAAATTAGCACTTTGAACCCAGCAGAAAATTAATCACTTCCATAAGTAGCAAAGTTTAGAGGGAAAGGGGAATAAAAGAAATCTAATGTCTCCTCGTCCTGACCTGGAAGACGAATGCGCCTTAAATATTTAATGTACTGGTGTTCCTCATCAGTTCTGCCCCTCTTGCACACCGCCCCCCATCAATCTGTACTCAGAGCCGCTTTCAGGCTCATCTTCCTCGAATGCCACTCTACCTTGGCCTCTCCTTCATGTCAAACTCTCCACTGGCTTCCTGTCCCCTTCAGAGCTCTCTTTAAACTCCTTACCATTACTTTCAAGGCCATATCCTCATCCGCTGCACATCTCCATGCACACCCCTTCCCGCCCTCTCTGTTCTGCTAACCACCGCTGTCTGACCTCTCAACTGATCAGCACATCTCATGCTCGTATACAGGACTTCTCTTTACTGCACTCTTCCAGTCAGGCTCTCCCCTACCCTGCAAGTCTTCAAGCGCTCAATCAAAACGCACCTGTTTAGCCTAGCCTACCCCTCTCCTCTTAACATCCTCACTAGCTTCTATGGGCAACACTCCTTCTCCTCCAGCACTCCACCTTGCCTCTGCACCCCTCTTGTCCTCCTCTGCTACCCTTTACCCCCTCCTGGTGGCCACCACTCACTCATCCTCGCTACCTCTCATTATTAACTTACTGGCGCCCACTTTAAGCTTTGCACACTGGGCATCCGCCACTATTGCGCGCTGCTAATTACGACTGCGTTTCGTCAAAAGACATCCTAATGCAGATTTTGTTATTGAGAATTTCCATGGTAATCACTAGCCGCTATGATTCCACCCAGTGGACCTGTGATAAGTCATTGCTGTCACCAGTTGTATGTGTTCAGTATACCTTTCACTTGGTGTGACTGGTGAAACATTTAATAATGATTATCCTGATGAGTCACTGTTATAGTCTAAACACAGACACTGCTATAACCACAATACACGCAGATCTGTATTATCTTCAACACATCTGTTTTAAAATTTATATAAAAATCAGCAACTACTTAGATTTTCCTGAAACTGTAGTTACGTTTTTATATAGCTGGATGAGACTATGTTTGCAGATCCTGCACTAATGATGATATAATATCATAAGCCTTTCTGGGGCTCGAAGTATTGTCCCCCCAGTGGCCTGTGGTCATCTGAGCTCTTCTTTAGTGGTGGACTGTTCAAGGCAACATGTTAAAAACGTATTTATCTAAATAAAGATTTAGAACAAACAAGGGCGGAAGGTGACATGCCTGACCCCATAGCAAGGAGGCGGGGCCAGTGTCTAGATGGGTGGGACTAGGTGGGGTCAGACGAGACTGGGGGTGGAGCTGGGTGGGACCGCTGCCTGATGCAAGCTGTCAGCCTCTGAGGACTTACTTACAGTGCAGGGGAAGCAGCTGCTATGGGCCCCTCTCTCCTCCGGACCCAGCAGTAGCAGCCGCACACGTTTCACCCTCTGTAGTTAAACCTCTGATTACAAATAACTAACTGTTAAACAGTCTTTTTGAAGAGCTTTCATATCCTTCCGACCATTCAATTACAGGCTGGGCACACACCTATGCAATTACAGGGCTGATCATACGATTCTAGACCATGGAAACATATTGCATGTGTATGTTCGCTTCCATGCTCATGATTTGCAGTGATTTTGGTTTGATTTTATGACTTCCTTAAAGCAATCTTTCTTCTAATTACTCACAATTTCTTCTAATTACTAGTCACAAATTGGTGATTTTTTTTATTTGACAAGAAAACACAAATCTAATTAGATCAATAGAGCACATTTCTGACACGTCATCTGTTTTTCATGCAATAACATACAATATTTTGGATTACTGTTAATGTAATAGGGATCTCCATATGTGTCAATGGGCCTGATCCAGAACTAAGCCTCGGAGCGAATTTACGCGTGGCAGAGACGTAAAATCGCTGTTTTGTATGCACAGCGCATTCGCACCATAGAAAATACGCACATTAACGTAGCGTAATTGTGAACGTATGGGCCATTCACGAATGTGGACCGACAATACTTACGTGTGGGCGTGACAATTTTATGGTACTCCAAATTACGTGTGAAATACGTGAAGTGGGCGGGGGGTTGTATTTAAAGTGTACAGTATGGGCGTGCTTAGCTGCGTAAATTCGTTCAGCCCATACGTACGTGTGCGTATGACTGCGGTTACGTTGGAAAAAGTTAAGGTAGGGTTTGGAAAGCGTATCTTCACAAAATACGTCCGTGCAAGGGGTGTGCCGAGGGGAGTGTAGCGAATTTACGCGCACGAAAATACGCTCCGCGAATAAACGTACGGCAAATGTAGTTCTGGATCTACCCCAATGTGACTTATCGCCCAGCACTATGATTTATAACGACTGCCACCGTGCTAACATATATCAATACCTCTGCCACAAAATTCTCTGTCCCCAACATCAAATTCACGGAGACAGTTTATGGTAGGATTGAGTCTGGAAAATGTGATCATAGCGTTTCATGCTCCCCGCTACCCAGTGCCGACCCCTTCATAAGCTTCGCTGCCTCTATCTGCCTGCCATACAGACAGTGTGACAGGTCTGCAGTGCAGCAATAGGGCATGGGCCTATTGACAGTGACAGGCTCAGCAAGCAAGAGGTTATACAGCAACAGGCAATCCCTTAGTGAGGTACTACAGCACCTATCACACTGTATGACACACAGGCTGAGGCAGAGGAGCCAATCCCCGAGTACCCCCCTCCCCTCTGCAGGAAGGTGCAAACTAACACCCTAGCACCAGACCTGACTGTTGCTGTGCTTTTATATAGTATTCTAATGTCTGTAATACACACAGTGGGGCAGAGATTAAAGTAAGAGAAAAAGAAGCAAATCTGCACCTTGGCAAAAACCATGTTGAACAGTAGGAGGGAAACTCATTTAAAAGGTGCACAGAGAACGTTTGTTGATGTTGATGTTTGTTTTGTAACTCAACTCTAAATTAGAGTTTTCAAATAAAGCTCAGTTCCATAATTACATGCAAAACACACAAATCCATTTGTGCCCCCCCACACTGCAACATCGTTTGTCCGGGATCGTCGGAAAGACTTCAGGCACAGAAGTCTGGATTCTTAAGATATGCATTGGCCAAATGCGGGCAATAGACCAGATCCAGACTTCTGCAAAAGCGAAATTTACACTATTCTATTACGGTACTGGACCCGCAACATCCAGTATTCCGTAATGGAACACTTTGCGACGGCGGGGAGGGAAGGAGTGTTTAGTGTTATGCAAATCCCAGAGGTGGGAGGGGAGAGGTATGGTAATTGCACAGTGAGGGCGGGGCTTAGCCCTTACGTGCGATGCTAACTTCCGCAACGTCGCCATATTAAGTAAAGACGTTGCAAAAAATGTATGCTCAGCTCTCATCACTCCGTGCGTGAGTGGAGTGCCCTTCCCCTTGCCACACGGTGCGCAATATGTGCTTCATCAGTGACCTAATATAAATGATATATACTTCAAGTTACGGCTCTCAGCACAACATCACAGATGACTCACTAACACCGAGGATTAAATAACATGTTCTCAGGAAGGAAAATCCCTAAAATACAAACTGCTTGCAGCTGCAACGTGTCAGCGATACACACGCAAGGAAGTACCTGTGTAGGACTATTGATGGTTGTGTAGAATAATGGGAAAAAGACGCTTAATGGAACAAAAACCTTATACGCCTGTAATCGTTTGTGCTATATATAAGGTCTTCCTGGTGAAAGCTATTGTGGCTGAAGTCAGGGCTGGAGGCCTTCTATCTGCTCACGCTGAGGCTGATCTGTAGGCACAAGCAAGTCATCACGGCACATGTGTGACGTACCAGCGCAAGCGGTTGCAGTCTTCAGTCCAATGGCCCGCTTCGGTTACTTTTCAGCTGTCTCTATTTCGAAAAGGGGGACATTTTTTATATTTAATGAATGGGTGAGTTTGCCGATCGGCATACTCGCCCATTTACTTTTGCAGACCCGCCGGATGACAGCTGTGGAGAGGTGAGTAACCTCTCCGGGCATTTTAGTATTAAGGGGGTTAGAGTTAGGCGCTTAGGAAGGGAAGGTTAGGGTTAGGACCATAGAAGGGGAGGGTTAGGGTCAGGCTGCGGGGAGGGAGGGGGGTCTTAGGGTTAGGCTATAGAGAAATTAGTATTAGGGTCAGACTAGGGAGAAGGGAGGGGTAGGGTAATGGAAGGAGAGGGTTAGAATTAGGGGAAGGGTTGGGGTTAGTTTAACCACTCACCTTTCGGAGCACCATGTTCGGTGCTCCGGGGATCAATTGCTATGCCTCTCCGAGGCAATCCTGAGCGGCTATGTGCGATCTCAAGGCACACATAGCATATGCTCTGGATACCTATGCTAGTACGGCATGTAGCATACAGGATAGTGCGTGTGCAGGCTAGTACACTGTAATGGGACGTTTTCGAAAGGGCCGCTCTCTCCCAGGCAGTTTCCAACTGGCTGGGAAATCGATTGCTTTTGCTTCGCAGATCAGCCCTACATTGTGAATAGGAAGTGCAAACGGAGCGGTTAGTAGTAAAATAGCACAGGCTGTGAAAACCCAGACATTCACTGCTCGGAGAGTCTATCGCATTGCAATCAGGTCTGAGGATACACTTCACTGTCTGGACCTGTGTGTTATTTATTCTTTTAAACCTTTGTATATATTTTCAACTGCAACTCTCTTCTGAAAGACATCATTAAGCCCAGTCCCTGATAGGTCAGGGCGATTTTTCCATGCACATTTACCGCAAGTGTCACGAGAGTCGCTTCCAAAACTTATAAATAAGAGTCCTTGTTATGCAACGTCTTGTGTCTAGGAATGTTCTGCGTTTTAATGTCTGATTGCCTGAGAGGCTGAATATCTTTCATAGGAACATAGAAAGTGACATTTTGAACCATATACTGCTATAAATTGTTAGATTATCTCCTCGCCCCATGTGCGATCATCACTTTCATGGCAGTAACTAGGATGGAATATTACATTGTTTTTTGCTAGGCAGTATTTGGAAGCATCACCCCACCTGCTATTGCCCACGGTCTAGTCACAGTGAAATAGAAGCAGCAGTAGTCGGCTTAATACATTTCCATAGTAGGAGCACACTGTTTTAAGCGTGCAGTGCTATTATTACAGTGTGTTCATTTGTATATAGACCACTTTGTCTTGCTGTCAATTCCCAGCCAAGAAAGGATTTCTACATTGGCAGACTATTGTGCTATATTCTGTGTAATGGCTACAGTACTTGCTGGGGAATGTGTAGAATACAATCAATCACTCCGAATAAAAAAGCTGAGCATTTATTACGCCATTTAAAGTGTCCTTATTCAAACAAGTCATATAATACTTCATAATATGCTCTATACATTAAGCTGTTACATGTTATGATGACCTTTAGCTGGTCACTGTATATGATTTCTAATCAAAAGAGAATCTGCACTTGAAGAATCTGCGAGATATATATATACACACACACATATATATTCCTCTTTAACTGCTGCCCTCTTCCTCCAGAGGACTGTGCTCACCCAGTCATCTTCAAATGGCCTAGTGCTGGGTGACGCGTTTCATTAGGAATTGTGACAAACTAGCGGGAGGTTTGATTAAAATGTATTATTGTCCTAAACCACATCATAATCACATTATAGAAAGATGTAAAAAAAAAAGGCAATAAAAGCTTCAAAATGATTTATCCTGGATTTTCAGCGTGTGAGGTGAAGTTAGAGGGTAATTTCTGGTGAGTTATATTATTATTATTATTATTATTATTATTATTATCATCTCAGCCCACTACATTTTTTACAATGGAGAAAAAACATTGTTCGGGTGATCAGTAATTTTCTCTTCCCTTGCATTCAGACACAAATGTGAAAATTCAAGACTAAAATTTAATGTGAGGAGGATAACTGTGAAAGATACCTTAGGGACAAAAATTGGCCACTCCATCCAATAACTGGGCCAATCAGCTGATTTTCCCAAATATTAAGTGACTGGCACGGACTGTTTTGTCAAAAAGGACCTAAAAATTCTGCCCTTATAATTAGATGGTTCGGTATGCCTGAACAATGGGACTATCACTGTGTCAACCTTATTATGATAGGCACATAGGGCCAAAACTGAGACCCCTTTCACATCACCACAAAAAACCCGGGATTTTCGCCAAAAACCCGGGTCTCGGCAAAATCCCGGGTATTTCGTGGAGATGTGAAAGGTTGGACCCGTGTCAGAAGACCCGGGAATTGAACCCGGGTGACAAGAAGGGTTATTCCCGGGCACTGATGTACCTTCCTCCAGTTGGTGCCATAAGCAGCTGCTTACCGGGCATACCTAAAGCAACGGTAAACAAATTATGCATTGCTTTGACGACAGGGCAGACCCGGGTCTCTGAATTTCCATGGTATGCCCTGCAGTGTGAAATGGGGTCTGTGACCCTGGGATCCTCTGCTGCCCTGGCAATATCCCGGGTCTGTGAACCCGGGATATTGCCGGGGCGGCGATATGTAAGGGGTATGAGAATGAGAATTTTTTTTTTTATGGGTAAGTGTAGACCTGGGCAATACCGAGTTGAACTGCAAGGGGAGGCAGATTTACATTGTTAAAACAGAATGAGAATTGAGAGATGAAGATTCTTAGCTCCGGTTTTTTTTTTTTTAGATTAAACATAAAGCTATGCAGTATTTGAGTTCTATGTGCAAAAATAAAGTATTTTCTCTGCATGCAAAAGATTTATAATTAATTAGTCCCCCCCTTCTTTACAAAATGGTTTATTTGAGCTGTACACTTGCACCTGTTTTGCCCTTACTCCCAGGGGTATAATTACTAAAGTCGATTTTGCCAAAAAAGACCAAAGTCAATGCCATCGCCTTATTCACTAAAGGCAAAGTCCAGGGACTTTAGCCTTTAGTAAAATCGACCAGGCAAACATCGCTGGACAGAAATCGTCCAGATGTTTGCCATATAAAAAATACAATTCGCCGTATTCGCCGTTGGCAAAGTGCTGAAAATCAAAGCGCCTTTTGTGTGGGGCGCTTTCATTGAAAGCTCCCCACACTGTGCCAGAAAAACACGTCAATATATTTTTTATATGTCCCAAAGGCAAGCGCAGCATGTTTAGAATGTTTGGAATGCTTAGCATGGCTGCGCTGATAGAACTACAAGGCTGAGCATTGCTGAGCCTTGTAGTAATATCAGCGTCAGCATGTTAAGCCTCCTAAGCATGCTGCGCTGTATCTGGTGGAATAAAAAAATACAGTGTCCAAAAAACATACACAAATACATTAACATACATGTGTGCCTAAGATAAACATTTACAATGCATTATATTGCCCCCTACTCAGTAAAATTACCACAGGTGGCCACATTGCTTTGTAATAAATGTCTTGTAAACACTAGAGCATTCACTAGAGCCCCCTAATGTAAATGACGTAATATTTTCTATAAAAGGGTGCCCTCTACTGACCGAATGGTCATAAGTAGCGGCGCCGAAGAAGAGGAGAGACCCCGTCATCGGGGCAAGTGTCAGAAGTAGCATAAGATCTGAAGGAAGGACCGGAACATCATCTTCAAGCAAGCGGACGAGATTCTTCAAGCCACTGGAGAAGATTAACTGCAAAGAAAGAAGAAACTACAAGCAACTCGTCCCAAGAATGATGACAGCTAAACGGTGAGTCTGAAATATTTTTATTTACTTTATGAAACACACTTTAGTTTACAAGACAGTATTACAAAACAGTGTGGCCACCTGTATGTAAATGTATTTGTGTATGTTTTTTGGACACTATTTTTATTTTTGCCACCGGATACAGCGCAGCATGCTTAGAAGGCTTAACATGCTGACGCGGATATTACTACAAGGCTCAGCAATGCATAGCCTTGTAGTTTTATCAGTGCACCCATGCTAAGCATTCCAAACATGCTGCGCTTGTGTTTTTTTTTTTGTTTTTTTTTAACATAAAGCGACTGTGATTTTTCAAGGAAAAATCGCAGTGATTTAGCCCTTGAAAAATCAATGCATATCGACGGGGATTTAAAAGCGCGTTTAAAAAGCGTCTGATAGCGAATACTGCGATTTTAGCTTAAAAATTGCGGGAAAATCGCGGCAAGATAGATCGATTTAAAATCGCTTTAAAAAAAATCGACTTTAGTACATATACACAGATCCACCATCCACATGTAGGACAGCAGGGGGAGTGCCCTGTTCTGTTGCATGAAGTATTATGGGTATATTGGGTTGTCTTGTCAATTTAAGGGAAGGAAGTACCTATCACATACAGACGGTCATAGTAGAGTGAACATTGAAAAGGTTGATTGCTATGGAGGTCACTACAGCCATGGAAACAGGAATCGTTCAGTATGGACAAGGTAAAGAGATAAATCGTCCACCAATCACATCAGGAGCTGCACTAAACCTACCTTCTGTAAGAAGAGGCAATGTTTCCCTCTGCCTACAGTCACAGTTATCCAGTATATTCAATGGGAAGGTCCAGGCTGCCTACTGTTTACGGACATTTTTTATTTACATTCAGTCTCTAAAATGAGGCGTTTTATTAATGTCTTCCAACCTCTTCAGTGTCCAAAAAGCTTATTTTTGCCTGAGGAAAATCAGCAGATTTTTAAGACTGGAAAATGTTCATTTGTATAAACCTACTTTAATGAAATCTAAACAAACAACTGCAAGTCCGAAAATAGAATATTCTTTTATTCAACATTATTTTTATTAATGATTTGCACATTTTACAAATACAGTGAAAAAAAGGAAGAGAGGACAGGGCAATAAAGTTATTGATTAAAATGACAAGGCAAGTAAATGAAGAGAGCGTTTTCATAGCTGTGACAGTTGTCACTATGTTAGTCATGTGCAATCCACAAAGTTATGGGGAACCATCCTATGAATTACAGTCTTATTCTATTTAAGCCGTTTTTAAGGCCACACTGAAAATGGTTATCCCTTTAAGCCCATATACTGCTGTATATGTTTTAAGGGATGATTTTGCCAGCAGCAGGCATTAAAACAAGCATTTTTAATAAAGGTAAAACTCAGCATGTGGGGTGTATTTCCCAACACAAAATGCCGGGTTTAAAAAAAAAAACAAAAAAAAAATCTGTATTAAATTGTGATATAGGGTCAAGTTACATGAGCTGCATAAGTCGGGCTTTGCAAGCAAACTGTATTGGAACTGGTTTCCATATTGCAGGACCTACAGTTCATAGGTGAGAAGGGAGTGCATTAGGCTCTTGTGTGCAGACATAACTGTTATTTCCACATACACAGATCAGAACATAGAAACATAGAAAGTAACGGCAGATAAGAGCCACATGGCCCATCTAGTCTGCCCATTTGTTTATTGAAAACTATACTGACCCTAGACCCTATTTACCCTCAATTTGGGTTACAATTTAGGATACCCTTATATTTATCCCAAGCATGTTTAAACTGTTCTACTGTATTGGCCTCAACCACCTCAGATGGGAGAATATTCCACTTATCTATCACCCTTTCAGTGAAGTCATTTTTCCGCACATTTCCTTTGAATCTGCCACCCTCCAGTTTATATCCATGCCCTCGTGTTCTATTACACAGAGCATTCATCAGTGTCACATAACATACAACAAAACCAAACACTAACTTTAAGATATATAATAATAATAATAATAATATATAGAGAGAAGAGAAAAGGGTAAAGACTCGCTCTCAGTCAACAGTCAACAATAACTTAGACTTTTATGTGTCAATAACTTTATTAAAGCACTTGAAAAAGCTCTCTCTATTAAAGCCTTCTCTGTTTTGCAATTCATAAACGACCGTTAATGCCAGAAATACAGATATTAGGACAACAGGGAAAAGGAATTGGAGAAAAAAAAAATAAACAAAGGAGAAAATAGTTCAAACACTGATGATCTTGGTAAGAACATATCCTTACAGATCATTGAAACATTGCATAGCTTGTAAATACACACAAATATATATTATTCAGGAGCTGTCCAGACTGAGTGCAGTCAATAAAAGTTTCATAACAGTTTCATGACTTATTATTTTAAGTACCGCAAAGTGACCTCGTTATTCTATTGGCTTCTTCCAACGTTCTGAATTACAACTTTGAAACCTTGTCAAAACCTTCAAAAGAAACCAGGGTTCTCAGTACTCTGGGGACTGCAGGGACATTGGGCCTGATCCAGACCTACACCGATGTGCTGTGCTTACTAAAGCACAACGTATCGGCGTTCACTTACCTTGACACTCCCCCTGTGCGGGCGTATGGCCCCTTCCTTACGCCGGCTGAAGGCTTCCCTAACTTAAATTACAACTACCTTGTCAAAACCTTCAAAAGAAACCAGGGTTCTCAGTACTCTGGGGACTGCAGGGACATTGGGCCTGATCCAGACCTACGCCGATGTGCTGTGCTTACTAAAGCACAACACAACGGCGTTCACTTACCTTGACACTCCCCCTGTGCGGGCGTATGGCCCCTTCCTTACGCCGGCTGAAGGCTACCCTAACTTCAGCCG
>WWET01000008.1:144175-166802 GCA_011038615.1 Limnodynastes dumerilii
ATATCTATTATTATCTGTATTATAACTATAATATAATCTTCTTTCCGCTATGCATTATGTAATTATAACAGGTTGCACGCTGGTATTATAAATATATATACTAGTATTATGACTATAATATGAAATCATATTTTTGATAGCATTGGGATGTAGTGGATTTCTCCTCTCTGCCGTGCGTTATGTCATTATGACAGGTTGCAAGTTATCAGCTCCTTAGAAATTGCCTTCCCCGCTCTGCCCTCTGTCCTCTGGGATTCTCCCCTGACTCATGGATATCTGGCCGGTTGTGGGGGATCAATACACAGTTAGCTGAGCAAAGAGTTGGCCCAAGAGGGTGGGGGTGGGGGGGAGAAGGGGAGGTAAATTGTGGTATGGCAGAACATTGCTCCTTGCTGACTGGTGATCGCTGCTTTTAAAGTTAGATCCACAGAAACAGAGCATTCAGATCTTCATGAGAAAAAGTTATGATGAGAAAAGCAACACGTCTTTGTGGCGTAGAGACAGCTTTCTAAGCATTGAGGTCATCTGAAGGGGAAAACTTTACTTCTGGGAATCATTATGTGCCATGGTTAAGTAGTGCCCACACATACTGCAAAGCATAGCAGGGATAAGGCTGTTAATGTTACAAAGCAATCACTTCTATGCCCTATATTAATGGACACTGAAAACACATGGCTTCCTCTGCTGGGTCATTTTAGTGCAATAACGGAGTTAGAGAAAGTGTCTGCTCCTCTGCTGGTGTTGGGGGGGGGAGTCGTACAACTTCACTGTCATATTGCGAAATCCTACTCCTTCAGGAGATCTGCAGAGCAGCAAAACCTGCATGAGTCTGAGAACAGGGGAGTGGATGGTCTATCTAACGGCAGAACTGGGTGGCATTATACACTACATTGTCACATTTCACATCATTTCCCTAGATAATAAAAGAGCATAGAAACCATCTTTACATCATGAAAATCGAACATGAAAAAATACCTGTCCTACTAAATGCTAATATATATCATTACCCCTAGAAAGTAAAGCTAACAATCCATGAATAAATAATTAGCGTGTCTTCAGCAGTACTGGAAGCAGGGGACACTGCAGGGACAATGCTGCAGGTGATCTGTCTTGGGAACGGGGACGATGCTTGGAGCTGGCAGCAAAGTTGGGTTGTTTTAGTTTTTTTTTTTAAAAGCTTGCAGAGTGTTTTTATTGTGCAAAAATGCATCAGAGATTAAACAAGTCTTGTCGGATCCAATCATCTAACAGCGCAGCTTGGCGGTAACGAAATACATATTGTACAATATATCCCTCTTTATTTATCCGCGTCTCCGATGGTCCCTATAGTGTGTGACTTACTGCAGTGCCCTTGGTTAGGTTTCACTGAGCAGCATCTTGCAGCCAGGGATGAGGCTGACACAGAAGCTGACATGCTGTTTTCTGCAATCTGGCCCGGTGATTTCTTCCAGTGAAAATCTGCCTTTGAAAATGTAAAATATTGGTGAATAATAGATTCAGAATTAGTTGTTAGATGTTAGAATTGGTCTTTGTTTAACACACACAAAAAAATAGACTCAAAGATGTATAATTTCTGGACACTACTGTGCTCAAGGTGCACTCCAGTGATTTGTGTTATGTAAGGATACTAGGTAAGACAGGCATTGCCTATTTTGGCACTATAGATGTTGTCAAACTACAACTCCTAGCATGCTTCAGCAGCATAAGTATACCTGATACCTGGTAAAGCATTGTGAGTCCCCGCTGCGAGGGCTCGCATTGCGAATTAGGGACAGGCGAAAGCTGTTTTTCGGCTGTCCCTGTTTCGATTGCGAGCCCTTTCAGAATTTTTTTTTATAAATGGGTGAGTATGCGATTCACCCATTCACTTTAGGAAGTGCCGCCACCGGGGACTTAGGGTTAGGCTGCGTGGGGGGAGAGTTAGGGTTAGGCTGCCGGAGGGACTTAGGGTTAGGTTGTGTGGGAGGACTTAGGGTTAGGTTGTGTGGGGGGAATTAGGGGTGGCTGCGGCGGGGGCTTAGGGTTAGGCTGTGGGGGGGGGGGGGACTTAGGGTTAGGCTGCGGGGGGGGACTTAGGGTTAGGATGCGGGGGGAAGAGTTAGGGTTAGACTGCGGGAGGGACCTAGGGTTAGGTTGTGTGGGGGAACTTAGAGTTAGGTTGGGTGGAGGGACTTAGGGTTAGGCTGCAGGGGGGGACTTAGGGTTAGGATGCGAGAGGGGGGACTTAGGGTTAGAATGCGGGGGGGAGATTTAGGGTTTAGGTTAGGGAGTGGGTTGGGGGAAACTCACCTTTCGGAGCACTGTGTTCGGTGCTCTGGGGATCGATTGCTAAGCCTCATCGAGGCATAAGCAATCGATATCTCAGCCAGTTTGGTACTGGCTGGGAGTGAACGGCCCTTTCGAAATAGGGCCGTTCGCTTCGGGGACCCACACCGCTGGTAAAGCATGCTGGGGCTTGAAGTTTCACAACATCTGGTTTGTCGCAGATTGCTTAGGCAAGGCCATTGTATTGGAATATAGAATGTAATGGGGACATTCCTGCGTATTTAACTTTAGAATGTCCAGGGACAAGTTTCTCATTTAATGTGTCATCTGCTTAATCAATATTTTAATACATCGTATTTACTTTTATTTATAACGTCTTGTGTGCTGTATAGTCAG
Source organism: Limnodynastes dumerilii (assembly GCA_011038615.1). Lineage (NCBI taxonomy): Eukaryota > Metazoa > Chordata > Amphibia > Anura > Limnodynastidae > Limnodynastes > Limnodynastes dumerilii. Next base: position 146,837 of record WWET01000008.1, read on the forward strand.
CATAAACAAGTATATTTTCCTATACGCACATTCAGGGACGATCAGTGACAGACTCGGATCCCATAGCAAGGAGGCGGGACTTGAGGCTTGCTAGGCGGGACCAGGCAAGAATAGGGGTGGAGCTCAGTGTTACCGCTGCCTGGTAGGCGTTGTCAAAGGCTGACCTCCTAAAACAGTACTTAGCGCTCCATATATAAGTGCTGAGTGCTATAGTGCTATACATGCATACACTCATACATGGAGTGCTGAGCACTGTTGTAAGTGACAGCTTGCTTACTGTGCAGGGGAAATGACTGCCATGGGCCCCCTTCTTCTCCGGGCCATGCAGTTACGCCCCTGGTCTCATTTACATAGAAACATAGGGGCTGATTCCGTCTAATAAAATAGATGAACATCACGGGTTTTATCTCACAACCAATTAGAATCTGTGATGTAGATTCGCACAGTGTGCTGTTACGGAGACTCTGGGCGCACATTCAGCAGAATAGCATCTACCCTATAGAACAGCGTCTGCACAATTTCTCTTATCCGCTACCTTTTCAGTAAAGTCATCTTTCTGCGCCTTTCCTCTATCCCTACCACCCTCCTGTCCTAAGCCTTCTGTTCTTTTTGCTTGGGAAAGAGCATTTTAGTTTCAAAAATTTGCTATTCAAACTTTTTTGCAAACTGGGTAAAAAATTGACCACTCACCAAAACAAAGTGGGTAAAGGGAACATAGCATCACATGGATGCATGCTGATACTGAATATTATGCAGCATTATGTACATCTTCTATGGAACATATACTATGTACATATTTTTATTACTGCTTTTTAATAAAAAAAAAAATCAATAAACACAGGCATTGTTTTTCTTCTCTTAAAGCTAAAAATAAGTATATAGCAGTTTAGCAAATCATCTTTCTCTCCAGCTCTCACACCCAGTTATTTGACTACATACGGTATGCAAATATCTTCTCCTGGTGGCTTTATCAATGGGAATTTACCTGGAGATTTTCTAGGGATCTTTTCCTGATTTCTTCCAGCAACTTGGCCACATCTGAATACGGTGCTGCCTACCATCAGAAAGTGTGCAGCACACCGTTTATCATTGACAGCATGATTAGTGGCTTGATAGGAGCTTATAACAATATGTGGCATTGCAGTGGCACCAAACAAATGGCTCTACCGCAATGCTGCATATCTTATTAAATATACCCCAGAGATAAATCATTTTGTTCATACAGTATGCTATTCCTCTTCCTGTAGCCCACATGTTCAAAAAGATCTGCAGCACAGAGGATTTTAGCTTGCATGTGTCACCACCTGAGTCCAACGTTACAAGTCCAGTGTGCTCGATTCCTGTCTGAATGTCTCAATATGTTTCTCCAAGCCCTCTCGCAGACTGGAGGTAAGCTGCTCCATAGCGTTGTACATAAAATTCTTCCTGACAGGTGAAATGGAGCATTCTAGGTGCAGTTATAACACTAAACAATTTATATTACTTTTATTGGTCATGTAGTTATTTGGACTTGGAATGTTTACAGACAACATATTTATTATTAACAGGTTTTCATATAGAGCCATCATATCATCTAGGCCAGTGCTCCTCATCCTTTTCTCACCCTCGGCACACCTAAGCCCTTCCCAGAATTCTGCGGCACACCTAAGCCCTTCCCAGAATTCCGCGGCACACCTAAGCTCTTCCCAGAAATCCACAGCCCACCAAAAGCAAAATATACAAAAAAAAGCAGGACTATCAAAGTGCATTCACAGATTTTACATTTAATTGTTTTTTTTTCGTAAAATTTTAAATCGCAGCTAATAAATTTTTCTTATAACTAATTTAACTATGTTATCATGCGTCTGCAGCCTCCTCAGTAGCCCCCATCATAAGTCTGCAGCCTCTCCAGTAGTCCCCATTCATGTGTCTCCAACCTCCCTAGTATCCCCTTATTTCCTTAAGGCAAGGTCTTCCAGTGCTTTTTCTCCTGTTAGAGGCATTGCACCGCGGCACACTTGGCAACGTTCTATGGCACACTGGTGTGCCACGGCACACTGGTTGAGGAGCACTGATCTAGTGGTTTACAGTTTTAACATTTGTTATAACAAGACTGGGTAGTAACAAACAGACTAGGTGGGTAAGAGGGCCCTGCTTGCAAGCTTACACTTTATAAGGCATTGGGTATTAATACACAAGGGCAAATGTTGTATATCACACAATGGAGCAACCAGGTTCTATGGTAAAAGTGCTCAGTGCTCTGCATGATCCAATCACACAGCAGAATATGAAGTAGGACCGATTGGCTGATTCTATTCCTTGCAGTGTAGTCGTGGGCCGCAGTGTTAACCGATTTGCCTATTGTTTGGGTGAAATTTGTGCTTCAAACCTTTCAATTAAGGAAGTTTTACCTCAATTTACATGACCAAAGTTACGCGTTTCAACCACACAATATTCCCTATAAAACTAACAAAACAAAAACCTATTCAACAGGTCAACATCGCTGTGATGTTGTACACATCACTGCAATGTTGAGGCCAACATCCCCAGTTTTAATCCACACCTCAGAGAGGAGCAAATTACAATACTAATCAATGTAAAAAATTGATTGGATCCTAAATTTAATAAAACTCTAAATATATACCATTGTATTGATGCACTCCAGGTCTCAGCAAGCACCACTTGTAGTACTACAAGCACCAGCATACCCGTGGCTGCCAGGGAACCACAACTGGCAGCATGCCCTGACACCCAGGGCCTGCTGCAGCTTGTAGTGCCCCCACGCAATGTACATTTTTATGGGCTGGCTCGATAAAATTAATTTAGTCAGCTTCGCAATATCTAGGCGGTATGGTCATATTGAGGAGGCAAGTTGGGAATAGAGGGACCTGATTCACAGTTAAGAAGGAGCAGAGAAGAATGAATGGGTTCTCAATTATACGCATAGCAACTCCCTTGACACACCCTCGATTTTGTTCTTAACTTATACCCCGTTCAGATTGCCTCAAAATACCGGCTTTTTTGAAGAAAAAGCCGTCTTTAGAAAAAAAGCGGCTTCTAAAGGCAATCTGAACGGGCAAATTTCAAAAAGCCGGCTACTGAAAGAGCCGGCTAAAAAGAAGGGTTTTAGTCGGGTCTGAACACCGGCTTTCAATAGCCGGGTAGGTGCGTTCAGACTGGGTTAAAAAGCCGGCTTTTTCACTGCAGCCGGCTTTTTCATCAAAAAAGCCGGTGTTTTCAGCTTAGTCTAAACGCACAAATTTTAAATCTCCAAAATTCTGCCCCCTGCAGTGGCAATCTGAACGTGGTATAACTTAAGAATGCCAAAGTCAGCCTTATCTTCCCGTGCATATGCATCTTAAGTGGCTAAAGAACAAATATACTTGGCAAGTCGCGCCCTGTCTGCCCTATTTAAATGCCTCCGTACACCCACTTTTCTTAACTTCCATAATAATAATCGTCATTTAATAATTGCTGCCGCATAAAGTACATTAAGGTAAGCAATAATCAATAGTAACGGTCAACATTTGTGACTACACATCATAATAACATAACAATGGTACCGTCAATATGTTTTGTAACATGACCGGACTGAAATTTAGCGCAAGTCACATTCGTATGTAACTTATGTCAAAATTGATTTTAAATATAGTTTAGTTAACATTTCTTTTTTTTTGTTTGTGTGTCAATTTTAAGTCTAGTGTTTTATAAGTGTAAAGCATAACAATAATTAGGTTTTAATAGGTATATAAGTCCCGTCAGTTCCTACATCCATTCTGTTATAGCATAAGTCATGTATAAAAACAATAAAAAGGAACTACTTAGAATGTACATAATTTTCTGCTACTGAGCATTAATTGTGACAAACTACTCCATACAATATTTTTTAAATGTTGAATTTCAGCTTTATTTTTGTGTGTGGTGCATTTAAACTTAAATAAAAAAAATGAACATGAAATGTAACATGAGTTACATGGAATGACCCATGTTACTGCATATTGGATGCAAAGTAGTGCAGTATACTAAATGATCATTAATAGAAAGAGCTTGCATGTTTCCTTTCACTCCTCCCCTTAGTCCAACTGGTAGGTTAATTGCCTTCTGCCTACACTGAACCTGACTGTTCTTGCTATGTGCTAGAAAAAGGAAATTACATTGTAACCTCCACTCGTGAGTTGATGAGCTGGAAAAATAAGCTGACGGTAAATTTGTGCAGCACATATTAATGCTCCATAGGGGTAAAATAATGATAATGGGTCACCTACTCTTTGCTGTATGATTTGCTTTTCCTTTTTTTTTTATTATGGTTGAAGAATGGACAGAAAGGAAGAATATTTGTTGTATAATTCTGTATAATGTTCAGAAAATGTCTACCAACCTAATAACTAGCAAATGAATAGCATGAAATGTCTCAAATACAGTAGTAAGCAGCATCTTTATTTAGCTGCAAAATGTCCTCGAAACGTGAACCAGAGGTTAAGGAAATCAAGTGTATTTTTAACATTTATTTGGCTATATCTTGCTATTTTCAATGTTCATTTTTTTGCCTTCAGACTGCTGTAATAATGGTTATTCTGGACAACCATGGCAACCAAAGTCACATGGCACAACTGAGCGGGGATGCTTTAGAAGACCCTCCTGAGCCCTGTAGACACGGTAACGTCCTATTTTATTGCACAAAGAGAGATTTTGAAAAGTAGACAACCATTTATTGAGACTCATTCACTATTCAGGACCTTTGTGCGTGTTTGGTACGTACAGAGGTCTGAAAGTCCACGCATGAGTGGGAAGTAATCAGCCACGTCAGTCCCCTCTCATTTGTGGACTTTTGCAGCAGTTACATTGCAATAGACCAACCTTAAGCCTCCAGTGGTTGTTAAGCCAGCCCTTAAGGTGAAATTTAGATGTTCCCCCCACCCTTGCGTAGGTAACCTAGCGTACGTAGCCTAACGCACTCAGCCCTGCACCCAATACTGCATCGCTCTGTCTAGTTCCACCGCCTCCTTGCTGTAGGACTCGAGCCTGCCATGTTCCACCCCTGCTTCCTACCATATACAAACCCATCTCTGGGGACCTCTGGTCCATGTTGATCTAGTTGGGGCTGTGTACCCATGATCTGTTTTCCTGTAACTGGACATAGTGCTGGCTGCTGCTTTTGGTGGAGACTCCTTTTTTTTATTTATGTCCCCTTTGAAATGCAAGTGCGCCAACGGGTCTCATAAATATTGTGAGATGGGGTAACCTCCAGGCTTTCAGCATTAGAATGGTCCCTGGAACAGTCCACAATGGTTTTTTAGTCAGCAGAACAAACCCAGAGCAGAGCAAGGCCTGGAAACCTACGGGGGTGTTCCTCACTCCAGTTATACAAGGCCAGATGATTTATGTTCCCAAGAGCATTGATTTCTTTATTTGGTTGGTGCTGGATACTTAGAAAATGTTTCTAAGAACATTTGTCCTTCAATTTTACAGTACGATTAGGAACATGAACTTCATCTGGTAATTCACACCTTTTCCACTAGGGGGTTTTAGAAACTCAATATATAAGATCGCGTCTATGGGCTGTGGGGTTATCTGAGGATAAATTCATCAGCTGACATTTATAGGGTTTCTTACCGCATCCTTTTTACATGTAAATATTCCTAATGTGAATCATTTTCTTCCTTATTATAGTTATTTAAAGTATGTGTTCTGCTGAATAAATGATTTGAAAAATGGTTAAATATATACTTCATTGGAATTCTTATTCAGAAATCCCTTTTGTTTGTAATGTTTCTTTTAGTGTGTTTACCTGAAAATGTAAAAAATGTGGTGATATAGAGTTCTAGAAAACACATATAAAATACTATATTTGGTGTATATGCAAGGTACAGGGTTGGCGAATCTCTGGGAATATCTGGGAGGCTCCTGGAATTTGTGAATTTCTCCCGGCAATCCCACAATGGGCTGATGTAATGCAAATCCCCCTCCCCCTATCAATATTATTAACGCTTATTATATAGCGCCACAAATTGTCTGCAGCACTTTACAGAGAACATTAGACATTCACATCAGTCCCTGCCTCTACTGGAGCTACATACTAAGGCCCTTAACACATACACACACAGACATTATGGTTAATTGAGTCAGCAGTCAATTAACCTACCAGCACGTTTTTGGTGTGTGGTATGAAACCAGAGCACCGGGAAGAAACCTACACGAGGAGAACATACAAACTCCACACAGATATCACCTAGTCTGGGAATTGAACTCAAGATCTCAGTGCTACTCACTGAGCCACCATACTGTCCAATATTGTAAGTCCTAATGTTATTAGGGACTGGGCAGGATTTGATGACATAATTTGTATCAACATGCCCTGCCCCATCACTAATAAGACTATGAATAGTAGCATTCATGGACAGGGGGTGGAGCTTCAAGGCACAATTTGCGTAAATCATGTCATCAAGCTCCGCCCTGTTCTGGCATCTTTCTTTCTTGTGAAATAGAAAGTCAGCCTCCCTGGTGATTGCGATATGGCTGAAATTCATAGTGGACATGCATATACTGTACTGTGATGCTGTACTTGTGCAATATAGCATCAACATGAATGTAACTTTAAATGGTAATATTGTTGGGCAACGATAAAGACTGGATATGATAGTGCTCCTTTACCAGAACGTTAAGTAATAAAAGTGACAAAAAACCTAAGAGGGAACTGATTTACGTTACACATTTAGCTGATTCTGCAGAGTAGCAATCCAAACCAAGTTGTAATCCAATAAAAAGCTTGTGGTGTAATAAAACTGTCCTGTGTTTCAGTGGAATAAAGGCCAACCAAGCTGAACATTTCATGTGCTTTAAAGGTGCTATTTACTGTAGACTATGCTGCACAGTAGTGAAGATTGCTGTCACTAGTGGTAGTATCTGTGTGGGGTGTGGATCTTCTGCCAGATGGGATCGTTTTCTTCTGGATATACTTGTCGTGAATTGAGCATGGACATTAGGTAGAGAGGATGGGGTGAGGCAGTATGTAGCATGATTCTATAAACTTGTGCAGTAGTTGTGGCATTATCATGTGACCTGGAGATATTAAAGAGGTGTGTTCTGTACCATCAAAAGGGGTGTGTCCAGGTATAGCTCCACCTGTGAGTGTGTCTAGCGCTGCCAGAAAAATGGTTTCTCAATAAAAATTTTAAAAAACATCTGTATTTATTGATTGTTAAATTGTCAGTGAATATTTCAGCATTTATTGTGAGGACTGTAAATAGGAGATTATTAACCAGAAAAAAGTGTATTTTTAATTTCTGTCTTGATTACTGAAGTCATGTTGTCTTAGATACCCGCCAGTCTTTAATTACATCTTGGCTTCCATGCAATTGGCCACCTTCATAGGCCTCCATACAGGGAAATAGGAGACAATTTATAAATTCTGTCATCACACTACAATGACTTCTGGAACTGAACCAGTATCAGGGATATTGCCAACACTTTAGGGAGCCAGGGACAGTCTGTTCTGTCGCCACTGTTGGGAACTCCACTTGAAGTGAACATATTGGTCCTGATCTAGACTTAAGTAAGTGCTTGAAATAAGTTACTCCTGGGCTAAACCATGTTGATTTCAGGGCAGTCATATTTCATCTGTTGCAAACAGTATTAGAGTTGAGAGGTGATGTTTCCTATCCCAAGTCTAAATAACAGTGTGATAGTAAACTTGGTCAGTATCTGTGTGCAGTAAGCAATTCAAAGATATATCCCTGCATGCAAAGAATACAATTAACTTGACTCTCCCTGAAATCAACATGGTTTAGCCCAGGAGTAACTCATTTCAAGCACTTACTAAAGTCTGGATCAAGCCCATTATGTATAGTATAATATCATAAACTGAGCTAATGTATATCTCTGTTTGCTACCTTCATCTTGGTGTTAAGTTGTTATAAGCCAATTGCACTGATAAATGTGTGATACATGTATCCATTCAGCTGATAGTGCTGCAATAATTTTTATATATACTCATTACACAGTTTATGGTAATCAGCACTAAGCTTGTGAAACCATTGGTAGCACATAAAGCTCAGCACCAAGTCTAGTTCCATTTGGGTGGTAAAGCTAGCAGAAAAATAGACTTTGGTACAACGTGATTTCATTCAAATCACTGCTTGTCAGGGGGCCTCCCATCCTTAGTATCGCTATGGATTACTGATAGGTAGGGAGACGGGACTTGAAGCAGCGATTTGAATGAAATCACGTCATCAAGCCCAAATGTGGGGGGTCTGCCTGCCAGGAGATTTCAGGAACAATGCCTAAATTTCAGGAGCCTCCTGGACATTCCGGGAGAGTCAGCATCTATGCATAATATGTTACCTTGTTTAATGTAATAATTTTGTGTTAGGGGCACGTGAATTTTGGGATTTGAGGCACCATGATCTACTATATTAAGTGGGGTAGAGTTGATGTAGAGAACTGACTTTGCTTTGCAACCTTGGTGCTGGATCTCCCTTCTATCACCTTCATACACAGACCTATTGCCGAGTGCCCCTCTCTCCCACACACCGCTACCTAGTGGTGTGTTCTCTTCCACTGGGGTCATTTAAGGCTTTTATCACTGATTCAGTCCTAGGTTATGTCATGTTCACATATCCTTTCATTTGTTCTGCATCAGTTTCCTCATTTCTGATATAATGCTCTAATTCTGAAAGTCATATCTGCAACTCATTTCAGCAAACATATAAAAGTCACAGTTTTACATTGTATAGCTATATCAGCTTTCAGTTAATCATATAAATCTTAAATGTGGCACTGTCCAATCAGGAGATAGCCATCATATACATGTGTGTATATACCGGCTGACAGTATATCTGCTTGAAACCTATAAATGAAGCATTTTCATTGATGGGATTTAGTAACTTCTCAAAGCCTGTAGGCGGCGCTGTTGCTGCTGTAACAACTCACACGTACAGACTGTGAATATATACCATATTCTAGTAACAGAAGCCATGAACAATATAGTGTGTGACATTCTGATCAGACCTGCTTGTACCCAGCCCTGTGACTCTCCTCTTTTTCATTCATGGATAACTTAGTTTGGAAAGGCCGCACCTCACAAATTGTAGTCCTCTATGGTGGATCTACCAGACAGGTCAGTTATTATATTACCTGGTGTGTCAGAGTTTCAATAGTGGACTGTTTACTTTTATTATCATCATGAAGCAGGATTGAGACATCAAGCAGTCTAAAGGTGGCCATCCACTAGAGCAGAGGTTCTCAACCCTGTCCTCAAGTACCACAAGCAGTCCTAGTTTTTTTTAAATCTCCTTGCTGGAGGTGAGCCCATAACTGACAGTTACATTTTGAAAGCTCCACAGGTTTTGCAGGGAGACCACAAAACATTAGTGGTAGTGGTAGTTGAGGATGGGGTTGAGAACCCCTGCACTAGAGCGATTAGCGGTCCCAGCAGGGGGTGGCCCGATAAACGGACAATTTTCCTGTTATCGGCACCATACACCTCCTCTGCTGGGACCGATAATCCTAGCAGAAGAGGGGGAGGCAGGGCTCTCGGTGCCGCTCCATATCTATGTACAAAGCTGCTTCACACAGCGCAGCTTCGACTGTTCCCTGTCTGTACTACTCCCTGCAATAACCGCTGCTGTATATCTGTGTAATATGTGTTTTACACCAGCCAATTTTGAATCTGATCTCAGCTCTGGTATCGATTGCTCTTATCCCACTGAAGATGAATCTGCAGTGGTGAGTATTTTTCCTACCCCATACCTTATCCTAATTCTCACCCTAACCCTCCCCTTCCATTACCCTAACCGTAAGACTCCCCTCCCCGCAGCCTGACCCTAAGACTCCCTTCCCCACAGCCTGACCCAAAGACTCCCTTCCCTGCAGCCTGAACCTAATACTCCCTTCCCACAGCCTGACCCTAAGACTCCCTTCCCCACAGCCTGGCCCAAAGACTCCCTTCCCTGCAGCCTGAACCTAATACTCCCTTCCCACAGCCTGATCCTAAGTGTTCCCTCCCCGCAGCCTGACCCTAATACTCCCTTCCTCACAGCCTAACCCTAATACTCCTTTCCTCACAGCCTAACCCAAAGACTCCCTTCCCTGCAGCCTGAACCTAATACTCCCCTCCCCACAGCCTGATCCTAAGTATCCCCTCCCCGCAGCCTGACCCTAATACTCCCTTCCCACAGCCTGATCCTAAGTGTCCCCTTCCCGCAGCCTAAACCTAAGACTCCCCATACACCACTAATCCCCATAGACTCCACTAAAATCTGCGGTGGTGTGACAGGTCTACGGCAGCGGTTTCAGAATGAATGGGGACGTATGTCTATGTAATGTCACCCATGATGTCACATAGAGGTGAAGTGCGGCCCCCTCACCTTAGGGCCCTGTAGCAGCAGCAACCATGCACACTTAAATTAGTGTCTAAAAGACCGCATATACGCAATCTACGTATCGAAACGATACGCAGATTACGTACAATAGCTACTACGCATGCGCAGTAGCTATTGTTCATTGAATTACGTCCGTCTATGGAAGACGGACGTAGTTCTGGATCTACCCCTAAGTATTCATCATCAACTACTAAACGGGCCAGGAACCCCTATCACCACAATCTATCAGCCACATAGACTGCATCAAACGTTTCATTCATCTTCTGTGGTTTAAATAATCATCTTTGAAAACTTTACTAATAAAATATAGAATGTTCTATATAGAAATCAGTTGAAAAAAGATTCATCAGGTAAACTTCATTTCTGGCTTTATACCCATCTGCACTCCTCCTGTTCCTGAACATAATCATTCACAGAGATTGTGTTTCTCTGCAGGGACTATTTTCATCCCTAATTATAATGAACAAATGTAACTAATTACAGAGGCATGTTTATCAAATGTGTGCTGCCTGTGTTTAAGTACATCTTTAACTATTTGCTGATCACTGTGACATGACAGCGATCCAGATACAGGGCCGTATTCACAGATGTGTGTGTATAAAGTGCACAAATATACGGACATATAATAGAAAGTGCACAAATATACGGACATATAATAGAAAGTGCACAAATATACGGACGTAGGTGGCAAGGTAACACCCACGACACGCCCGTCACACGGATGGGTTTTTGGTGACTTACGCCTCCATAGGGCAACCTTAAGTTTACAGGTGTAGTTACATGCGTATTTTCCTTCCGTACGTTCGTACATGACAAACTGCTCCCATAGTAGTCCATTTAAATGCCCCGCCAACCCACTTTCACTAATCTACGCTAGTACGGAAGACAACCCCGTCCCTCCGTACGTATGCCACTAAGTCCGATTTACAAATCCGTGGCGTAATGGACTTAAATCCTACTTAGCTTGCGTAAAAAAAGTTAATACGCATGCGCAGTTCAACCGTTCCTAAAAATGCGCACGGAAAAAGTAGCAAAATCGTAATTGTGAATCCGATCCAAAACTCTGTCTGTGCTTCAGTAATAAAGGAATATCCAGCCCAACAAGTGACATTTCCTTTTTACAAGCCTGGATTTTGCATGTCTGTTGCATAAAGTGTGTCCCAAGCAAGTGTTATCTCTTCATCACATGACATTACATAGTGTCTTACGGCAAAATATATAAATGCATTGTAAGGAGACATAGAATGTGACGGCAGATAAGAGCCCCTCGGCCTATCCAGTCTACCCAACTGAAACCACAAAAACCCCACACTGAACCTAGACCGTAATGGCCTGATTCAATTAGAAAAAGTGTGCAGCGTGTGCAGTCTAATTACGGTAGCTAATTTTTATTTGCGTCTATGAGATGCGAATAAAAATCAGAAACAAAAATTCACACAATTAGCTTCGCTGCGCAGAATACGCGGATGGAAGGCTAATTGAACCAGGTTTTAATCGTCCGTGAAGCTTGGATGCGGTGCTTTTTCCGCAAATATACATTGCGGATTTTATCTTGCACTTCAAAGAGGTGCGTATTAAAATTGGGGCGGGATCTAGATTTAACAAAGAGCTGTCTTATGTATGCTACACGTGCGTAGTACCTGTGCTTCCGCAACGGACAGTTTGTGGTGCTATATAAATAAGCATTATTAATAATAATAATAATAATAACTACTCAGCCACTGCTCTCCTATGTGCAGTATTGTGAATCACAAATTCTGTACATTAGCCTCTGTTGAGTACAAACACAGAATGGAAGTTGCTCTATCAATTTATCGATTTATAGGTAAATCATAGTTGCCAACTCTCCCTGAAGATCGGGTAATCTCCTTGACTCCCTGAAGTGTTTGGTAATCTCCCTGATTCTAATTTTATCCATTGAGGTCTATGGAGATGGCAATTTCATGGAGGCCAAGATGCAATGAAAAACTCAGCTGCAGTGTTTCTTTTATCTTTTCTATAAAGATAGTACTGAAAGTATTCACTGACAATTTCATAATCAATAAATACTGATACTGCCATTTTTATTGTAAAATAGTTTTCCTGGCAGTGCTAGATACACCTATGGGTGGAGCTATTCACAGGACACACCTCTTTGGCGGTACAGGACACACCCCTTTGGTGCAGCGCCTTGATAGTGCTCTCACAATCTCCCTGATATTCATTTGCAAAAGTAGGCAACCATGAGGTAAATGTGAACAGGTGCATGAAAGGCAGGGGTTAATCTGCTAGCCACAGAAACAAAGGAAAGAAATTGCCTCAGCAACACTGCCATAAACCAGTAACAGACTATACTGTTTTATCTGTAAAATAAAACGCAGAAATGTCCGTTACACATATTTGCGCAAATATATGATAAGCCACCAGCCACCGTCAAGGCCTTTCTGTATATGGTGGTCCTAACTCTAAAAATGAGAGTCCCAATGTTGGGTCATATGTATGTTTTTAAATTGAGAGCCAAACTTACCTCAGGAGACACCCCTTAAAGTCTCCAAAATGGCTGCTGTGGAACAACTCCCCCTCTCAGCTGCTGCTCCCAGACATGACCAAACACAGTACAAACACAGAATGGAAGCTGCTCAATCAATTGTTGAGTAGGCTGCACACTAGTAAGTCTGGCTCAGGCCCATGAATACACTTCGCTGTGTTTTAATAACAGGACTTACCAATATATAAAGTCCCTAAAGAGAGCCACTGCACATGTTCCGGGACTTCATTCATACTTCAATTCAACGTGAGATCTTGCAATGACGGGAAACATCTCACAGATCGTTGTGAGACCTCGCTGGAGGAGTGAGTATATGTAAATAAGGAGGGGGAGAAGCAAGCCTGGCTAAGGGAACTATCAGTCAAACCGAAAATTTTAGTATATAGAGGCCTATGTTTGGGAGTCAGTATAGAGTCAGTATGTGCCTATCCCCTGTATTTGTATTAGCTCCATCAGTATGAAACTATTAGAGAATGTTGCAGATCCAGAACATTAAACAGGGCAGGTGTAGTAATCTCGTGAGACATCCCAGAAGAATGCTCATAAAGTCAAGTGGAGAGATTTATTTACCCAAAACTTGTCCAGGTTTCGATATCTTCTGCATGGTGTAGATAGGAGATACAAGCCAACAAATGTGATTATTGCTATAGCAAGAGAATTGGCTGCGCTTCTATCCACTAAATTAAATATGTGCAAGTGTATATATAAATATAGGGGTTCAGCCAAAGACCAGAGTGACCACTATGTAAATACAAGGAACAAAAGAGGTCCGACGCTCCAAACATACATTAAATAACACTATGTGTCAGCACATAAATAAGAAGGAGGTTTAGGTCACAATATAGCTATATTGGGTTAAGCTCACCTGCCCAGCGTCAAGGCACCTCCTGTAGGTGAGTCCCTATCCATTTGCTATATGTGTACACAGGAGGTCTCTGTTAAGACACTACCTGCATTTGAATAGCCTGCAGCGGCCATGTGATTATTGCAATGTTTTCTAGAGACTGGGTCACATGTGATGCAGGACACACTCCCTGATTAAGCCCTATGGACCGTATCCAGGCCTAATAACATTAGCTGACTTATGGAAGTGGCATGTGTAATGGGAGCACTGCGCAGTTCCTTACATTCAGAGTTCTGTCCAACAGGGCGTCACACCCCTATGCATGACCCAATATATGCAGTGTGGGTGGTGGAGGCCATTTAAATTGTACAGTATGAGCTGGCTTAGGCACTTCCATACACCCTTCCGTATACCCTCTGCAGAGAAGTTTAGGCAGCGTTATGGACACGGAAGTCTGCTAAAATACGCATGTTAGGGGCGTTTCCTGGGAGCGTACTTGCCTCTTATGTGTGGACTGCGTGTGACATTTTGCACTTACGTCTGGATCAGGCCCTTCATGTGTAAGACAAATATGTTTGGACATTTACTGTTTACCAGCTGTAAATGATCAGAGATCCTGTCCGGACCGGTCCATAAGATTTCCCCCTATTTTACCCGCATTCAGATTGGTCTGTGGACGATCCGTGTTACCCAATCATAGCTAAATCATAGTGGTGAGAGCAGAGAGTATGTTTAGTGTGTATAGAAGTCAGAGAGCAGCCTTTGCTCCTTGTTAAATCCACCCTGACGGCACCTCTCCTATTAATTAAAATAAAACAAAACACCTTTATGGATCTGGCCGTAAGCACATACTGTGCACTGTGTCACGTTATCCACACAGGTTTTATGTGAGAATCTTCCTGGCATGCGTACATCTGGCTGTGAGAACGCACTGCGAATGCGCGCAGCAGTTACCCATCGTAACCAGGGGAGGCATTGGGGTAGATCCAGAACTACGTTTGCCGTACGTGTATTCGCGTAGCGTATTTTCGTGCACGTAAATTCGCTACACTCCCCTCGGCACACCCCTTGCACGGACGTATTTTGTTAAGATACGCTTTCCAAACCCTACCCTAACTTTTTCCTACGTAACCGCAGTCATACGCACACGTACATATGGGCTGAACGAATTTACGCAGCTAAGCACGCCCATACTGTACACTTTAAATACAACCCCCCGCCTACTTCACGTATTTCAGACGTAATTTGGACTAACGTAAAATTGGCACGCCCACACGTAAGTATTTACGTGACACATACGTGAATGGCCCATTATCCTTAGAAGTGCGTAACTTAGGTACGCTTACAGAGTGTGAGATTCTGCCCTGGGACATTGCACAGAACATTCACACCTCAGCGTGTGCTTGCAGGTCCTGCGTGTGTAATTAGGCACTGCGCATGCCAGCTGTTATGCATCGTAACGCTGAACGTATGGAACGGCTTTCCACACATTTCCGTACATCAGGGTGTGTCAGCCCTCTGTACATTACATTATACGCAGTGTGGGGGGGGCACTCCTGTACATCTGAGCATTTCGCATGGACAGCGATGTGGATAAGTTAAGGTAGCTAAAATCCGCACTCAAGAGGGTATTGTCAAGGGAGTGCAGTAGCCTTTAGCAACGCTGTGCGGGTGTAAATCACACTTAAGTCTGGATCGGGTGCATTGACACCTTGCAGTTGAAAAGCGATTGCCAGCAGTCCATTAACGTGCATCCATCAAAGATGTACAGTATGCAGCTACATTACAGCACGGATGACCAGATGTATTATTAAAGCAGAATCATTTCATTTCCTGGGAAGGCTGTATGGTTTTGGCTCAGAGAATGGAACATGACTGATCTCCTGGCTGCCTCCCTCCTCCGTGTAGCTCCCCAGCATTTATCATGTATGTACCCACACTGCATGCAGAAGTCGCACTGTGGACTGTGCGTTTAACCCGTGGCATAGATACTGTGTAGTGGGAACATTGCACTGGTACAACACAGGAAAACCTCTTACCAAGCCTTTACAGTATATTGTATGTCCAGGTAGCATGCACACAGTAGAAATAAACTGAACACGTTACCATGTTAGAGCTATGTAGATTTAACATCCTAATAAATATGGAGCAGAGTAAAAAAGAAAACTGTTCTGAGTTACAGCACAGTGTAATAGAGCTACTGGGAGCCTTTGTTTATGTGTCTGATTTCTTGCTTCCGCTCCTGTTGGGGGGGGGGGGGCAGGAAGTCTTTACTTTTGGCTAACGGGATGACACAGATTCTCAGAATATACAGCACTGGAGCCTGCAAACCATTACATGTGTTTAATTTAAGGTTACCCGTTCCAATCACTTGCATGCTGGAAACGTTACTCTGCATCATGTCCGTAGCATCTGCCCACTGTGGAATCAGTGGATTAACTGCGCATGTGCATTCCGTAGTATTTACCCACGTAATTACTTTCGGCACGGACTTGTGAATCGGACGGGGGGAAGCATTTAGATGGAAATTTGAGGGTGTGGTTAGATAAATATGCATGTATGTAAGTAACATGCGCTTGTAAGTACACACGTAGACTTAAGGGTGCCCTATGGAGTTGAAAGTCACTGAAATCCCGTCTGGACAAGGGGAGTGTCATTGGTGTTGCCTTGCTATGGGCGTGCGTAAATACGGATCTGTGAATCCGGTCCCATCTTTCTCTCTGGCGGGCGGAAAGTGTCCAGATTCCTACCCTAACTATTACGATCAGCTCTGCGGCCTTTTGGTCGCATTGCTGGTCGTAACGGGGTTTCCTCCGCCCCGTTCCCTAATTTGCATGCCTATCTCCACCTTGACGGTGGAGATACGGTATGTGTAAAGGGGGGGTAAGCCCCCTTCTCGTAACAGCCAGCGGCCGTAGTATACTATAGTTACAGCCGCCGGCAATTACGCCACCGTGTGAAGGTTGGCGGCTGTAATTTCCATGGCGGCCGTAGGTCTGGATCAGGCTCTATGGCCCTGCCACTAACCACATCCCTTCATTATGTCATTTCTTTCTTTTCTTTTCTCTTTTCTTTTATTTTATTGTGTGCATCAGAACTCCCCACCTGTTTATGGGTGTTTATGGGTGTGGTTCATGGAAAACTTTGCAGAACTACAGCGATGACTGCCTTCATTTCTTGGAAGTTTCTCTTGAGACAGCAACACTACCATGACTCCTGTCTCTACGAAGACTCCAACAGCCACAAGGGCTGGATCCAGACTTAAGAAGGAGCTTGAAAATGAGGACCTGATTCACACTTAATAATCTTCTTAAAATAAGAACTTAAATTCACTCCTGGGCTAAACCATGTTGATTGCAGGGGGAACTAATTTAATTGTATTCTTTGCATGCAGGGATATATCTTTGAATTGCTTACTGCACACAGATACTGACCAGCTTTACTATTACACTGGTATTTAGACTTGGGCTGGGAAACATCACCTCTCAACTCTAATACTGTTTGCAACCGATGAAATATGACTCCCCTGAAATCACCATGGTTTAGCCCAGGAGTGGCTTTCTTCTCTGAAGCTGGCCATATACTAGAACGATTATCGTTCCAATTTTGCAATCATCGTTTTATTGTTCAAATTATCGTTTCAGTGTATGGTAGCGATTTTTTGTCCAATCATACAATAATCGTCTAAAAAGCTGTTTTGAACGATCGTTTGACATGTTTGATTTAAATCGTGCCAAAGCGAAAGATAAAATGTAAAATCGCATAGTGTATGGGCATTTAACGATAACGTTACATCCTCGACGATAAATAGGTGGTGACGTTAGGACGAAAAATCGCAAAATCGCCCGATAAAAATCTGAATGTGTGTGGTCAAAACCGATATTTGGAGGACGATAAAAGGAGATGGAAAATTGGAGGTTTTTCTTACTATCGGACGATTTAAGGCGGAAAATCGCCTAGTGTATGGTGCAGATATCGTTTTGGAGTCTATAGGACTCTACACGAAAAATCGTTAGGATTATCGGGGATTTCATGCGATTTTCGATAATCGTTCTAGTGTATGGCCAGCTTTAGGGCCGTATGCAGAATAGCGGATGTATAAGATATACATCCGGTGTTTAGCGGTTTTTCCTACTGCGCATGCGTAGTACAATTTTTACGTTATCTACGTATCTTTTCCTGAAAGACCGCAGTAACGCAATCTATGTAAGGAAAAGATACGTAGATAACATTAAAAAATTTACTACGCATGCGCAGAAAGAAAAAAACGCTAAACACCGGACGTATATGTTATACATCCGCTGGTCTGCATACGGCCCTTAAATTCAAGCTCTGGATCCAGCCCCAAGTAACTATAATTCTTCCTAACCTCTAACATAAGACCATTCCACGTGGTAACCGTCCCGGGACTGACATTTTCTATATTGAAAAAGTGTCTGCAACAATACAAAATTGAGCCTTTGGATCTATCACTTTAAAAAATGGGCCATTGCAGTGGCAATTACATGTGGCAATTACATGTCCCTTTTTACATATCCTATTGACCCTTTCTATGCTGCCATTCATCTCCTTTTACTTACAGCACATACACTAAGCTGATCTTCTCTCCGTTTTCCTTTTCTCCTTTAACCTCTGCTCTTTCTTGTATCTCCTTCTGCTTTCACCTGACCCCAGTCTCTCACACTGACAGCTCAGTGCACTGCACATATTTTTCCCACCTCTACAACACCATCCACGTGACTTACCAACCAGTCATTCCAGTACCCCTTCCGGTGCTCTCCTGGCCTACGCAGCGTTCACAGATCATTGATGGCTGTGTCTGGATGCATAGTTCTGGAACACTGAATAGATGGTGGACTATAAATGAGTCTTCTGCTTTTGGTCTGTCATCAAAGCTGTTAAAAAGTTTCTACCCCTTCTATTTAAAATGATCTGTATTAAAGCATAACACTGATGGCTGTACAGATCAAAGGGGCACTGATGGAGGTAGTGCTTAGGAGTCTTTTGAAGAAGTGCTGCTTAGTAATAAATGAATATGATTCATATAACTAATATGATTCATAGTTCTGCAGATAAGTGGACGCACTCAGGACTCGATTAGGAAGCCCTCCCAGCTTCTCTGTGTGTGGCCACTTCAGAATCATTATTACACCAGGTGCTGGGCAGCTGCACACTGATAGGCTGTGTAAATTTTTCATGGATTGGGTGCCAGTCATATCACATGCCCATACTGTACTCTGCACTGACCCTTTGGTGCCCATCCTGTGCTCTGCACTGACCCCTCTGGTGCCCATACTGTACTCTGCGCTGACCCCTTTGGTGCCTATCCTGTGCTGCACTGTACCTTTGGTGCCAGAATCTCCGTTTGGCTAAAACTGTGACTTGCTAATTTGCATGCTTGTGTTTTCTGGGCATGTGGACTGTGAGAAATTATAAAGCCATGTCAATACATGTGTCACCCTGGACCATAAGCTAAAGCGGTTGTTTCCACTTCCATTATGTATATGGGTCTTCCAGATAGAGACTTCGGTAGAGTAGTGCGATAATCCGGTCTGATAATCTGCATAAAAGAGGAGAGCGATCTCCCCGTCACTCCCATTTCTCGTACGGATTTGGCAGCAGTTCCATAAGCCTACCTTAAGTATCCCGTGTGGATCAGTGCTGTGTACAACCCCTGATCTGCACAGAACTGCTTAATTCTGTCCAGTCTGTAATATTACATTACTGTTTCTGGCTGACATGTTGAGGTAAACCTTCTCCCTGCCCCAAGCTGGTGCCACAATGTCTGAAATATTACATCCAATGTTAAATTGAACACAATTTAAACTTAACATTTTCACAAATCTTAGAACTTTTGATTTAGACAGTTCCTGTATCTTTTCAGACCAGAGGATGTAAAGCTAATGACCCCCTACTGTGCCTTCAGGCCAAAAGGTGTTTTGGTTACAATAATATGGGAAAGGCTAAACATAAAGCTTCCTATAGAAAACCATTTTCTCCTAAATACATTTCTCAATACCAAAATCAGTGCATTTCTAATGAGATTGACGCACGCATTGATGCACTACGCCACTAAATTAATAAAGATTAAACACTCGCCTCTAGTCTCAGAAGCGCCTCCACCTGTCCAACTCACAGCGTCCCTGTTGAGTGTGGAATATTTGATCAGGCATGCCTGTCGAGCAAAGAATAATCGATCGGGCGTCCCCATCAAGTGAAAAAAGTGATTCGGCATTC
>WWET01000008.1:166822-183356 GCA_011038615.1 Limnodynastes dumerilii
TTCCAGTCGAGTGAAGAAAAGTCAATCCAGCAGAGGACGGAATAGTCGTCTGTTCACACGTATGCAAGGTGGACACAGTGTGAATGGGTGGCTGTTCTGTCCTGGACAGGCACTTGCTCTATGTTATGGAATGGGACATGTTTAGTGGAACAAACATGAAAATTGTTGTCATCTATAGTTGTAATAAAACAGTTTGTCTAATAACATCATAACTCACTTGAAGAATAAACTATCATCAGTTGTGTTCTGTATAAAGCATAATTGACTCTCCAGTAAACTTGGGAGACTCCTGAAATTTGGCCAGTTCTTCTGTATTCTGGGAAAAAATCTCCCGCAAGTCCCGCCCCCCTGTCAAACTTTATTGTAATCCCTACAGTTACTAGGGATGGGCGGGACTTGATGACATCATCAAACCCCACCAACTGACTGGAACACTAGGAATATAATGATGCTATTTGCATAAATCGTGTTGTTAAGTTCTTCCCCCGTACTGGAATCTATTTATTCCTTCCGAGTTCTCCCAGAAGGAAGAAATAAAAAGTAAGCAACCCTGGTATAAAAGAACTTTATATCTTCTTCCAGTAATACTGTCAGACATACGGTGCTATATCTAAGTATTTATGCCTTGTATTTAAACATGTAAAAGTACAATGGAACATTTACTGTTTGTTTTACCACTCTCTGCTGGGTACTTAGTACCTGACATCTTCATAGTTGTAAATTGGTCAATTTTAAGTACTGTTTCTCCACATTCTAATGAAGCGTCTCTGTACAAATAGGCTTTCTGCTCCTGCAGGAATAAGTATGATTGGTCTACGGGAATATGTTTTATGTGTGTACAGTGTTTAAGGCTGTGCTGTGCTCATTTGGGGTGCTGAAGAAAAAGAGCAGTTTTATCACATCTACAATTGCCATAAACATACCACACAATGCTACAGCTGTACCCTGCACCGGTTCCAAACCCTTGCAAAACGGTCATTTTTATGGCGTTGCGAGTCCCCGCAGTGAGAGATCGCTATGCGAATTAGGGACAGCTGAAAGTTGTTTTCCTATTTCGAATGAGGGATCCATTCAGAATTTTTTTTAATGAATGGGTGAGTATGTGATTCGCATACAGACTCATTCACTTTCCTCCGTTCTGCTGCCAGGGACTTAGGGTTAGGCTGCGGGGGGTGGAGTTAGAGTTAGGCTGCGGGGGGGGGGGCTACTTAGGGTTAGGGTTAAGGAGTGGGTTGGGGAAAGCTTACTTACCTTTTGGAACACCGTTCGCGACCCACACTCGGGTTATAGACACGTCGGTCAGCTAAAATCAGCATCTACAGAAACTTTGGACCTGATTCACACTTAAGAATGAATTTAGGAATGTTCCTAAATAGACGCACGAACCAGATCCATAAGAGCGATTCACAGATACTAAAGAATCAAGTAAACCACACCCCCAGCTTCATAACTGTTTAGTATGGGCGGTTTTCTAGGAGCGTAGATTAAAGAACGGACTTGTTTCCTAATTGTAAATCATACGTAGTTCGTTAGGTTCTTAAGGTTGAGCAGCAAACATTGATTTGCATCTAAACGCAATTGTTTATTATCAAAAACATCTTTGTCGCAATGTATAATGTATTATATAGGTATTAAATGAATGTATGCAGTGTATAATGCACTGCCGTTCATGATCTGATCCTATAAATGCATGAGAATGCATGGTGGATGGGGTATGGAAATTGTACAGTCCTTACGTACTATCCTGATTTCCTGACTGTCCCTTTTCTACGTGGGAACGGTACAAGGTTATTCGTCTCGTAGGGTCCTGGCATTACAAGTCCCCTGTGAGTGAGAGGACTGGCCTCTCCTTTCACGCACAAGTCTTAGGATCCAGCGGCGGCCCAGCTTCAGATCTCAGCCATCGCTGCAGCACTTTGAGTGAGCTTGGGATCTGGTTCCCTGTGCTTAAGTGAATGAGCCCCATTAATTTTTTATATTATTTGCCCGTTATATCTTTGGCGTATTTTTCAGTTAGCAGCCGGTGTTTGCAAAACAAGTGCAATGTTGTCCCTATTTATGCGCGTCTTTTAGGAAAGACCACCCAGAATTTGTAGTGTGTGAGGACTCGGGTACAAACTGATAGGCATAACACAAGGATTTTCAAATGTGCTCTTACTGTATTGATCCAACATTGTAAGGTACTTTGGTCACAATACTGTGCATGCGCAGAACCCTGGAATGCGCTGAACCCAACAGTTCCCTGCTCGGGACATGCCAGACCCCTGTGCGTCATTATACGCCTGGTGGGTGGGGCTTATTATTTAAATTGTACAGCAAGAGCTGGGTTTAGCTCTTACATACAATTGTCTTGTCCACACGTTTACACTGACGTGCGGACAAGATAATGTAGGGTTATGGACACAGCAGTGTCCTTAGTTCCGTATGTGAATGGGGGAGTGCGCTATCCAATCACGTGCGGAACTAAATAACTCTGTACGTTTGCAGTCCGCTATTAGATAACATCTGGTCCAAAGTGGGTACACCCAAGCTGAGAATAGGCTTCTTGGCGAGCGCACTGTGCATAATATAGGAAAAATACACCAGAATAACGACTCTGTATTCACTCACATTCATGTCTCATTGATTTAAAAAAAAGAAAAAGTCCAAATATTAGCAAATAGGATTTTGTGTCATGGAACCTGTGAAATGTTTACAGCCGTGTGATCCTGGTGAAAATACCCCTCCATGCAGATCGTATCATGATCAGTAACTGGTTTATCCCGTACATGTGGAGGGTAAAATGCTCGTGTTCAGGTCTTATGTCAAGGTTTATTGCAGCTGATAACGTTGCAGATCTGACCAGCAGCAAAGCGGTTAATAGATGTCCTGCTGAGGTGACACATTCATCCTATAGCCCAGCTGGCCGGCCAGTGGCTGTCCTGCATTACTGCTGCACTGCTTTTATCAGCAGTAAGTGCAGCCTATCAATTAACCCCCTGCTGGAATAGTGCCCACTAAGGCACATCTGAAATGTGCAGTTAACCTTTTACTAACTAGCAGCATTGGATATGTTGTTCCCTATCCCATAGCAGGTGATTTTCCCAGGCTCACTTCCACATCACTCTTTGCCCTTCAACTGGGGAAGGGATGATCAGTGCAAAGACTCCTATGCTATCCCCCATAACCACCCCCCCTCCTCCCACTAGAGGTTGGCTTCCCCTTTAAAAGTCCCAACACATGCTAGCATGCGGATCTGATGCAGACTCTGCTTGCGACAACGGGAGAGGCTGCTGAGCGGTGCAGTTTGAGCTGCCAGAATTTCCTTTTAACAATGTCATTCTGCTCTGACAAGGTTCTGCAGCACTCAACTTTCCCTTGCTGGAGAGGAAGTCTCCTTCTGTCACCTCTCTGGTGCCCGGCTCTTCCTCCTGTGCCCACTGACTGCACGTAAGTAATAGACAGCACTGCTTTCTCATGCATGTCTGATGCCCATCCTTGCCTTGCTGACAAACCTCGTACCCCCTTGGGCTGCAGCAAAACCTGCCTGTGTTCTACTGCAGTGTGTGTTCCCCACTATCATTACTAAACTGCAGATCAGTCTCCTCGCGCAGAACCAATCTGAGACGTGCAGGTGTCTTCCCAAGATCACATTTTCTGGTATTTTATTTTATCTACTACTCCTCTGATATATCATTACTGTCATCGGCCATCTGAAATTATAGCCTAAAGTAAATTCATTGCTGCTATTAAAAGCAAGCACAAACATAAGGACATGATTCTCTGTCAACTTCATTCACGGTCTGATTTCTTTGAGGTTTTTGTATATTTTGAATTTGGTCGTTTTATTTAAAGGTGCTGTTTTTTGTTTTGCATTATTATTTTGTATTGATTTATTTTGTACGTCTTCAGCAATCCATTACACTTTCTGGACCAAATGTTGGAATCATTCAATTTTTTTTCATTTTTTTTTGCTTGAAGAAGTTTTTGCATGTTGCGTGAGCTCTATATTGTGGTTTTAGCTTTATAGTTTCTTGTATGTTAATTTATCATGTAACCACATAGGATGCATGGGACAGAATGCAGCAAGTGTATAGTGCCTGCAGAGAAATATCATAGGAGAACTTCTGGATTCAATGGGACACGCATGCAGGCCTTTCTTTAATTCTAGTGGCTATCAGATAGGGGTTAACATGGCATTAATGGATACCCCTTGGGCCCCTGCACCCACTAGACCATCAAAATCCACTTCAGACTGTTTTAAATGTATCTATACCTGTATTCTACAATAGGCTCATTGGGCGTCCTAATGAACCATTTGGATAAAATATATCAGTGGGCAATAAAGAATATTTAACATACCATTTGAAATGACACTTAGATGAGCGTATGTTTATATTAATGTGACTGTGACTGTATCTGCACGCACACAATATAGTAAGTTTCTTGTGATAATCCACAACATTTTGCAGTCACACTTCAGATGTGGATTGTCTGCAATCATGAATAACTATTTAAACAGCAGACACTTTGCAGTTATCCGAAATGAGAAACTTGTAATCGTCCAAAGCAGACGCACGTGTATAATGTATTATATGACGGGGGGTTAAAATATTGTCCAGTGTACCGTATGGCATTTCAAAGTCAGACACTTATCTTACAGAAGTGAAGTTGTACTGCATTATGGCGTATGTTAGCATGATATATATTAGATGGTCCGTGCCTGGCTTCTTATGGGTCAATTCATTTAGATGGGTGCAATATTGCCCTGGTACCACAGCCAGAGTGGAATTGTCTCTTGTTACGATATTGTAAGAATGAAATGTTTCCTGCTAGAAGTATTTGCATTTTGGTTGCATAAAGCATTGCATAATATAATAATGGACCAGGGACACTGCAGAGGGACTGTGCTGACAATATCCAATCCTTGTAGAACTTGGCCAGTTAATGCAGTACTTTTTATCATAGGACGGAAAGCTTGCACAGACTCTCCTGAATGTATAACTTAATGAAGATGTCAGGCATTATCATGGCAGTGATGTCACTATTAGTGTTCAGGCAGCTGCAGTGTGAAGCCACAGCAGGATGGGTAACACTGTCCTAATGAAGTTCCACTTTATCTTACAACAAGGTGACTTTGTGCACTGGTCAGTGCTGCAGTCCCCTCTCCTGTCCCAAGCCCGGGAACATTAGGAAGGGGGATTTCCAGAGATGTGTTTGGGCTTGTCCAGGCTTGCCTTTCAGGGAGAAGGGAGACATCTGGAGCATTGCTCTGATATGCTGTCAGTATTGCTGAGGATGCCTTGATGAGCTGGCTTTTTCCAGCCTCGAGCCCTCAGTCTCTGTATTGGCAATGCAGCACCAGCGTGGACTGCAGCAAGCACTTCTGCTCCTGCAATGACACAGCTCCTGAGATGCAGCATTCAGCGAAGGCCACTCACCCCTCCTGTAGCAGCCCAGCATCAGGTCAGTCAATGCACCACAATGCAGGTTTTTAGCAGTGTTGCAACGTGGGCATATTTCTCAGAATTGCAATACCGACAAGTATTTAGAAGTTGCACTTTTAGGTGACCGCAGAACAGCAGACATTGAAACCATAGGACAAGTAATAGCACTGCAGGACTTGGGATGTGACGTAGCTCTTGGATGACCTCTGTAGGTATCGTGTTAAGTTTCAGCCTCCTCTTCCCTGCAACACTTCCCCAGCCTTGATTTATACTGTTGCAGTGGTACAATGATAAGTTGCTCTGTGCAGTTGTAAGCAATTGTGCGGCTCTTAGTGTAACAATATAAACCCGGCCAGATTCATGATATATGAGATCCCACCGTATAACAAATGTCTTCTCCAAGGGGCTGGAGACTGGAAAAGTGTTTTTATACTTAAACTTTCTCCCCCATTAGTTCTGAAATATGTCCTTCGTGGTTCTGAGTCATCATTTAATCAATGAATTATCCATGCTGTGAATTAAGTCCTGTGTCGTCACTCATGTCATCCCTTAGGTATGCTTGACTTCAGATTTTAAAAACCAAAACTTGTTTATACAATATGATAAGTGTCGGCACCACTTTTTAAAACAAACAACTATTTTGTTGGGGCTAAAACATTGAAAAGATCATTTGCACTCACCATAATATTGAAATAAATAGACCAGCTTGACAAATTATGGACTGGATGTGTGCGTATCACGGCGATTTTTTTTGCGATTTGCGCCTGAGCCATCCAGATGTTACTCAGGGGAACCAGTTATGCACAGAGTTTAACTCCGTGGCTAAGTAGGAAGTTAAGAAAAGTGGGTGGCATTTAAATAGGGCAGTACGGGCTGGGCTTGCAAAGCACGCACATACTTAGCAACATCCACACCAAGATACGTAGCCCTATGGACGCGGGAGTCAGTAAAGATCCGTAGGAACGAGGGGAGTGTAATGAATGCAATTGCCACGTAATTGGTATTTTTGTGAATCTGCGTTTACTTATTTCACCCTTATCTGTGGATCAGGCCCTGTATATTTATATACATGCATATTTAACAGTAAGGACTCGGATAACTCGATTTCACGGGGAAGCCCTGGGTCCGGAACTCCACCGTCTCTGCAGTCCATAAATACTAGTGACATTGCACCGGATTCAGACGCTTTCTGTACGCACGGGGTTCTGTAACTACGTACAGGTAGGGGAGTGAACTGTGACACTTACATGTCCATAACCCAAGCTTCTGTTTACCACATGGATCTGCTTCCGTACGGATGCAGATCTGCTTAACGCCGCCATGTACGCCTTTCCAGCATGGCAAAGCATTAGCGGGATTTCGACATGCGGAAGGTAAAGTCTTGGATGTATCTCCATGAGCTCTGAATCCAGCCCATGGCTGACAGTTATAATGATAACATAGCACTGAAACCAGGGACCATTTTACGATTGCTAGAATTGCAAAGTGCCAGTTTTGTTGCTATTGCGCACGTGCCGTGTTTTTAGTACAGATTAGGTTCCGACTGTGGGGGCAGGTAGGAGCAATAGTGCGTATATAGTACATAGCCCCTAGCTAGACTTCCAGTCCATCTCCATTTTATGTGAGGACGGATCTGACATGTTAGGGTGGGGTACCCGGGACAGAATTGCGCACCAATGGGGGTAGCTGCCTTCCAGTGCACATGTATGGAAGGCTGGATCCAGGGGGATCTGACATTTGCAGAGCCATTGGGAGTCTAAATCCGGGTCCATCATTTTTATAAGCGTGTAACATTATATAAGTGTATGATGGAGAGCAGTAGCTAACCATTCCAGAAACATTCTATTAACAGAGTTAACATGCAACATTATTTGTAGTGTACAAATTGCATTGCAGGGAAAAAGGGAATACACAGTATAATATTTATTGTTCCTGAAGCAGGTCTATCCAACAGACAACTTAATAGATGCTCTACAGTAATACAGAAACACGTGATTACTGCAGCAGCGTTTGGGTTAACTTCATCCGACTGCATTCACTGCATGTAAAATCCACAGAGCGCGAGGAAACACATAGATATGAATGAGTCCGCTATGTCATTCATAACACTGCATAATAGCAATGATAGAATTATAACAATAACGGTCAAATGAAGTCATCATTTAAGGCATCTTAAGTAAAGTGTGTGGAAGGCATATTAAAGCTTTATTGTTATGTGGAAAGTTATATATGCTGCGAAAACATTAGAGCAGGTTGATGGCTTCTGGGAGATGTCCTTACACACAGGTCATCACACAAGCAATAGAGGACCACCATGGCAAGGGTGGGGGTCCCCGCAAAGAAAATCTGAATTCCGAAAATTCACATTTTTCCCAGCCAGTTGCGAACTGTCTGGGATTTCGATTGAATTTGCCTTGAGGAGACATTGCAATCGATCCACAGAGCACCAAGCTTTTAAGTTATTAAAAAATAGTCCCCCAATCCATTCCCTAATTTTTAAAAAAATAGTCCCCCAATCCATTCCCTAATTTTTAACCTAACCCTCCCCTCTCACTACCATAACCCTAACCGTCCCTTCCTGGCAGCCTGACCCTAACCCTCCCTTAATTGTAGCCTGACCCTAACCCACCATCTCCCGCAGCCTGACCCTAACTCTCCCTCCCCTGCAGCCTGACCCTAACTCTCCCTCCCCTGCAGCCTGACCCTAACCCACCATCTCCCACAGCCTGACCCTAACCCTCCCTCCCCTGCAGCCTGACCCTAACCCACCATCTCCCGTAGCCTTCAAAAAAGGACATCTGAAAAGGTTTCGGATGTCCCTTTTTTCGGTAATCACATTTTTTAGATTGCAACTGCCATGGCAAGCAATGCCACACATCTCCATGGTTCCTCTATAGTTCTCATCTTTTCAGCTCGACTAGTGGAATTATAGCCTTTTTGTGAGAGGGTGAACACCTTAAGGGATGCCTTCAGTGTTTGGCTACTTCTAATTCACAGCTACACACGCCATGCTTAAATGGTGTGTGGTTTGCAGCTGAGCAATACTTTATTGATGGAAAACACATTTTTACACATCTGTCATTTGTTACATTAATATTTTACAAATAGGAGATTTGCTTTAATAAATCTGCTTTACAGAACAGAGCGTCTGAGTCCGCTGAGTGCGTTTCCAGCGACACTGTTGGCCATATTTTGAAGATGTTAGAGCATTGGAGGTTGTAATTTATGTGCAGTGTATTGCATAACGTGATAATGGACTGATGCAATGCAGCACAGTCAGGGCCAGATTAACAATGGGGCTAATAAGGCTACAGTCCCAGGCCTCCATCTGATAATTGGCCCCACATACTGCAGACCTCCAACTGCAGTGCATAACGATGATTGTCAGGGAGTGACATCCTCCTTCATAGCGTACTATACAGTGGGCTCAATCCGGCCCTGAGTACAGTACTGTTTGAAGTCTTGATTCTTGATTGAAGTCTTTGATTGTGTTTTAATTATGCCCACAGTAGGGCTCTATATGAGCCATGTTATAGAAGATCATGTGAGCCCTGTTAAGGAGAAATTGTTAGATCTTTATTATAGTAAAGAATATATAATGCAGGGCCCTATATTTAATGTGCGGTTAATTTGTGACAAATGAATTCACAATAAAGAGCTTTATTATGGGACATATTAGATGCATTTCCTGTAATAAAGCTCTACATTTTTCCGGGCTCCTCCGTGAGTGTGAATTCTGTCCTGGAAGTGGCCTTTATATTACCCTGTTACAGCATTCTATTGTGGGGGAACAGAATAATAATTTGAGGTACACAAAGAGTGATTGATTCAGATTAAAGCGTTTGCCAGATCACATAGCGTTGAACGCAACTCAAGCCTCACTCTCTTGTATTGTAAAGGAATGGTGTGGGCATGTTGTCAGTTTACAGTAAGGGCATGCAAAAGCAAATACAGAGCCGAATGCAGACGGAAATAAGTGCAGCCAAAGCATTTACACACAGGTCATGTGATGAGTTTTTAATCATTTGTTTTCTACTTAAATTCATTCTTTGCTATTGTTTTACTGCATTCATGTTAAGTACTATTCATAGTGACATTGGCGACATCTGATTGAAGTCTTTGTCTTTCTTTCCTTTCTCTTGTTTTCTTCTTTCTTTTTATCTTCTCTGTTAGTTGAGGCTCCTCGTGGTACAGCTCATGCAAAAGAAATCCATGAAACGGTGAGCGCTGCTGTGACCAGGTCACATGTACCTAAGGTGGCCTGGTCCGTTCAGCATTGCACCTACCAAACAAAGATGAATAGGGGGGACTGCGGTGCGAAAATCTTATTACCGAAAATGGGACACCCGAAAGTTCGTTTTCGAATGTCCCATTTTCAAATACTTACTGCTTTCTACTTTTTTTTAATGAATGCGTGAGTATGCTGTTCGCAACACTACTCATTCACTTTTGCAATCACCGTTATCCTTCCGCCGTCTGCGATATCCCTCCGCCACTGCTATCGCCGGACCTGGAACAGGTGAGTAAACTATCTGTGCGGGTTAGGTTCAGGCTGCAGGGGAGGGAAGGTTAGGGTCAGGCTGCGGTAGATGGATGTTTAGGGTCAGGCTGCGGTAGATGGAGGATTAGGGTCAGGCTGCAGGGGAGGGAGGGTTAGGGTCAGGCTGCCAGGAAAGGAGGGTTAGGGTAGTTAGAGGGGAGGGTTAGAATTAGAAAAGAAACTATTTTTTCTTACAATTTAGTTTTCGGTGCTCCGTGGATCGATTGCTAAGCCTCATCGAGGCAACGCAATCGAAATCCCAGCCAGTTCGCAACTGGCTGGGAGGAATCAGATTTTTCTAAAATCAGATTTTCTTTGCGGAGACCCACACCCGGGGGACTGCATTACCTGGCTCTCACTGCTTGAGACACCGACTCAATGGTCCACTAATGGCAGCCCGTGGCTCTGTGTTTGAAGCTGCTGGGGAATAGTGGCAGCAGGTGTGAGACACCATATCTCACCGTCTTTAAAGAACAAGGGTTAGATCCCAACTCTAAGACCCCCCAAGGGCTTTTCTGTAGAAGTCTATATCTTATAAATAATAATATAAAATAATGGGCAGACTGAATGGGCCAAGTGTTTTTGTCTTTCCGCCATTTATAAATGTCTACCTAACTAGTACTATTTCATCCCATTGAAAGCTTGGAATGTTGGTATTGATGTATAAATAACCAAATATGTAAAGGCATAAGGGTTTATTTTGAAAACATACCAGTAATTTGCTATTATAATAAATCTGTCAACAGCTTCTTCAGCGTGTCTGTGTGTCAGTGTCTGACACTGATTATGTCACTGTACAATGTGGACTGTATGCAATCCTCTTAGGATAGCTCGCTTTTTATTAGTATCCTTCCAGACAGCAGTAGGCGTAATGTGTAATCTTAATGATGACATTCCTTCATTACAATCATTAGGATCACACACAGTGCCACAGAAAAGTATAGGCTGTCAGCAGTGAGGTACACCAACTCACATCTACATTCTTCCCTCTGGGAAGACCACGGAGTAAAGATTTAGGTGACAGACTCCATAGGACATGAAACATACACTGCTCACACATTGCTGTTCTTTATGATCACGATGGTCAGTTGTGCCATTACAGCATTCCACCTAAACACAAGCCTACACCATCCCAGCTCCCTGCAGCTAACTAGCAGACATGGTCTCCTCTCTGGTTACCAGCCTCTAGACAGGCAATGATCGCCCTGCCCACAGCACAGACCAGCTAGCTATGGCTCCCTCCTAGCACTGGCTAGCTCTAATTAGACCCGTGTCTTACACCTTCCAACTCTATGTGACAGTGAATGTGACGGAATAACCTTGTCTAAAGCTGACGACTGCAGGCGTCCAGCAAGATTACAAGTCTCCCTCTTACTCACCTGTAGCAGACTACCGTCTTTGTCACAGGGGTCCAGATCCAGACCTACGTTCCCATTACGTT
The DNA here is from genome assembly GCA_011038615.1 of Limnodynastes dumerilii. NCBI lineage: Eukaryota > Metazoa > Chordata > Amphibia > Anura > Limnodynastidae > Limnodynastes > Limnodynastes dumerilii. The sequence continues at coordinate 178,230 of WWET01000008.1, forward strand.
TCAAGACGTAGCATATTTTCTAGGCGCTCCCCTTGCTCGTATGTACTTGCCGTCTTACGCTTTCCAAACCCTACCTTAACTTTTCAAAGCATAACTACTGATGTACGTAGAGGCTTCACGTACGTAAGTGCCTAATCACGCCCATACTGTACGATTTAAATGTCTCACCCCGCCTCCGAAGCGTAATAACGGGTGTCGTATGAAAGTCACGCCCCTTCGTTCATAGTTACGCTGTTGATGCGTTGCTGATATGTACGTTTAGAGTTACATGCGCAGTACATACAAAACAGCATTTTTACGTCACCGGCTGGCGCACTTAGGTCTGGATCTACCCCATTTAGTAGAGTAGAGTTGTGAGGCCATTTGAGCTTAGATATCATATCCCCGCTGCCACTTGCCTAACACAAGTCATGATCTAGAGGAACTGTGTTGTGTGCGTCCATTTTCTGCTTCTTATTTTGCAAGCAGAAAACCAATGTTTTGCGGAGGTCCTTCATCCAGGATAAGGAATTATTATTTTTCTATTTTGTTTTATAGAATTCAATTTTCTTATGTCTGCATTATGGAGGGGTTCTTAAGTATCACTAATACTAATTAGATGGGATGATCTTACTTTTCTGTAATCTGACATGTTTTCATTAATAAATTGCTGCATTAAATACAACCTGCAAAATAACTGACAATATACTCCATGAATTTTACATTGTTTCATTTTTCTGCATTCATTTTCTATTATTATTATTATTATTATTATTATTATTATTATTATTATTGTTGTGCCTCTATTTGTAGTGTAAATACACCCAGGTCCAGATTTACTAAGCTGTGGGTTTTGAAAGAGTGGAGAGTTTGCCCATAGCAACCAATCAGATTGTAGCTATCATTCTCTAGAATGCAATAGTTAAATAAGATCTAGAATCTGATTGGTTGCTATGGGCAAGCTCTTTACTCTTTCAAAACCCAAAGCTTAGGAAATCTGGACCCCTGTGTACATTCCATCAGTGAATTTAGCTCGCTTGCTGTGCTTTTGCAGGCATGAGGGGCTGTACCCTGCAGATCCAGACGTACCTAATGATAATATGCACACACCCTCCCAAGCATGGGATAGTGTGTAGCTTCCTCATACCTTGCTGTTTGTGCCTTTACAATGATGTCAACTTCTGAAAATAGCCACAGGGAGGGAATGACACGTGACAGCAGTGGAATCTGACCCTGATTATCCTTCCTTTAAATATTTTCAGGTATGTTTTCTGCCTCTCCCTGTTTTTATACCCTCCCAACTCGGCGTAACCCACTTTTTGCAGGTCTGCCCGCTCACTCAGTCACACTAGCAACCTGTTCTTTCCTTAACTGACCGACAGTTGTGCTTTCCCTGGTGTCTACTTCTGTCCTGCCATCTGTCACATGACTGCTCGTCATGTTCTCTTTATAAGGTTCCTCTCATGTCTCTCCACATATGTTTTTCTCTTACGTCTCTTGATGACTATTAGTTTTCCCAATCATTTCACAAACACAGTAAAGATATCTTTCATTACGGACAAGCCCATAAAGTTCACCTTTGAATTTTATGCAGATCCAGCGTAATGTGAAATGACTTCCCTAAACAAGACACTACTGGTCCATACTGAATTACATTCATTTCATAGAACTGGATCCCACTGTGTAGTATATAAAAGATGAGGTGTAAAATTCAGGTAGAGGCTAGATAAAACCTGTAGATAGGACTTGATTCAGACTTAAGAAGGTGCTTAAAATAAGGGAGGAAAGTCACTCCTGGGCTAAACCATGCTGATTTCAGGGGAGTCATATTTTATCTGTTGCAAACAGTATTAGAGTTGAGAGGTGATGTTTCGTATCCCAAGTCTAAATAACAGTGTGATAGTAACGCTGGTCAGTATCTGTGTGCAGTAAGCAATTCAAAGATATATCCCTGCATGCAAAGAATACAATTAACTTGACTCCCCCTGCAATCAGCATGGTTTAGCCCAAGAGAGACTTTCCTCTCTTATTGTAAGCACCTTCTTAAGTCTGAATCAGGCCCATAGTCTCTAGTCACCTTTTATTAAGAATAGCAGTGACAGCACTTTTTAAGCGATGTCACTCTGGTTTTTCATGGCCAATTCTGCACTGTCCATCAGTGTATTGAGACCATGCAGAAGTGAGGAGTGTAGCAACTGGAAGTCATGACATAAGAGAAGCCACCACTGTATATCCAAGACATGGGGCTCGGTTGCCGGTTCAAGCGGCCGTATTTCAAACACGATAGAGCGCCAGCTGAATGGCGCCTGTATCATTGTTCAAAAAGCTTTGAAAATAGAAATTTGCTATTGAGAACCGGAACCTATTTCCCCGTTTCCAATAGCTACAGTTTGCGGTGGCTGTGACGGGTAGATTAGGGTTAGGCTGCAGCGAGTAAAAGGCTTGGGTTAGGGTTAGGCTGTGAGGCATGGAGGGTTATGGTTAAGGGTAGGGTTAGCTAAAACACTTACCTTTTTGGCGGATGAGTCATATCACATATCATATAGCTTTCTAAAATGGAGGCTGCTGGCATTTGCCGTTAGTCTGCATTCAGCTGTAGTACGATTGTCTTTTGAAATGAAAGCTGTCGTATCGGCAAAACACATTACAAGCCACAAGCCTCATACATTCTAAGTTCCACCCCAAAATATCCCTATTCGGCATTGGGCTTATTTAATAAATGCTCATCACACATCTGGAGTTTCTAAGCTTAGTCTGTGGCGAGAACTACATCCCAAATATTGTCAGCAACACACTGCATGGCGATGTGTTGGATCGATCGGATGATCGGCACCGAAACCAGCAGAATCAAACCACCCCTAGATATAAGGGCCACTTCTTGTAGCTTGTTTGTGAGAAGAGAAGAACTGCAAAGCATGCTCATAAACCGAAGGCTGATACTGCCTTGTCACAGGTCACAGAGAAGAATGCCGTGCCAACACGCAGCCAGGAATGCTGATTGTGAATTACCCCCTGACGGAATCCTGCCAGTCCTCTATCTCTCTGCACCTGCTGATAAACTCCTCTGGTGACTCACTCCAGCTGATTTTTCCCATTCACCTGTGGGTGTAAAGCTTGCACAAAGGTGTGGTCTTAAGCTAGTAGGCATGTCTGGATGGATAGATACCATTAGCTTATATAGACGTTCACACAGTGTCTGTTCAGACAAGAAGAGAAACAGAAGCGGCCAATGAATCAGGAAGTAACCTGTGAAAAACTTGTGATTCCCAAAGACCAAGGTAATCTGTCATTTAATTAATTAAATAGGGTAAAGATTTTATTATAGGTCTTAAAAGACTTTGTTTTTGTGTAAGTTTTTGTTTTGTTTTGTGGTAATTCATTGTACTTTGTTTGGCATGTCTATTCATTTAAAGACCTCTCTTTTTGTCAAATACATATTGAAATAATGTGCTTGAAACATAGAAGGTGATGTAGGATAAGAGTCACTATCTCCCTTGTTGATTTATTAAACTATAATAAACCTAGAATCTCTTTGACTCTAAATGTAGTGTAGTGTAAGTTATCCTTTGTTTTATGCCAAACATTTTTTTATTCTATTGTGTTAGCCTCTACCACCTCAGATGGGAGGTTATTCCACTTACCTATCACCCTTTCAGTGAAGTCATTTTTCTGCACATTTCCTGTGGACCTTCCACCCTCCAGTTTATACACATGTCCTTGTGTTCTATTATAGAACATTGCTTTGAATAATGCCACCCTCCTGTACCTGGTTAAACCCTCGATATTTTACATATTTATACATGTATAATCTTTCTTTGTGTATTTTGTGACACATGCCACATATTTATCTTTTGTGTCAAATGAGGGCTTTAATTTCACCTGCTTTTCAGTCCCAAACCTTCACATCACCACCACTGCAAATCCCTGGTTTTTGAACCCGGGTTATTGCTGAGTCTCAGCTCTTCACCCTTTTTTTATTTTTATTTTTCTCTGTTCACACTGAGCAATATCCTGATATTCTGAACCCGGGTCTGCTCCTGCCATAAGTGTGAGTTATCAGTTTGTCTGCTCTGACCATAAGTGTGAGTTATCAGTTTGATGACTCGTGTCTGTAAACCCCCCAATTATTTTCCTTCTGTGAGACCCAGGTTAAAATAAAAAACAAAAGGGTCTCACCTTTCATACTGGAGGCTACCTGAGTCACACTTGGGAATAGCCCTACAATTGTCCCAGGGCTAACTCCTGGGTCATTAGACCCGGGTAGTGGCAGGCAGACCCTTTCACATTTGCTTCAGCAATATCCAGGGATTTTGGCTTGTGAATGGGGTATTAATTGGAATTGTGCAAGGGCCTGAATAATTGTGTTATTAGTGAGAAGATCCTAAGGATTGTAAAATGTTGAGTGTTGTCAGCAAGACAAATAAGAGCACAATGTATATTTTACTTATGTGAGTTTAAAAGACAATATAATAACTTTAGTAAACTCCAAAAATATCTCTTTTCTTAATTTTTTCTTAGTTTTTTAATTAAATAATGTACCTAATTTTATATCATTCCTAATCTACAAAATGTACATTATTCTATTATTATACGTTTCACATTATTACTTGTACTAAAACTGTTACCTCCAATATTATGAAGAAATATCTGTACACAACGTGGATCTATAGAGAAATCACTTGTGTTAAAGCCAGTGACCTAAGCTTCAGGTATACATAGAGAAAGGCTTCATTCCTAGAAAAGGAACATTCTTTGAATTTCAAGTCTCTTTTAAAACATCTGAGAATAAAAGGGCATGGCTGCACCGTGTCATTTATCTTGGAAATGTAGGGGCTGATTCAGAGATGCGATTTCCACGGCACTTAGGTGCGTATATTTAAGATCTTAGAAAATTCGCAAAACTGCGCATGCGTAGTAATAGTGCAACGCCATGTACGTAGTGGTTAGGAGCGTAAATTCGCTAAGATCGTAGGTCTGAATCGCACGCAAGCACTTAAGATCTTAAGTGCTGCGAATCTTTAAGATCTTAAGGATTTGCATGGAAATGGGCGGGGGGAGGCAGGGAAATGAGGGAAAGTGGGCGCGGGCTGACACTTAGGATCTTAAATGAACGCTACCACGTCACTTAAGATCCCAAATGACAGCGTA
>WWET01000008.1:198001-216626 GCA_011038615.1 Limnodynastes dumerilii
TCTCTTATGCAGTATATATATATATATATATATATATATATATATATATATATACACACACATACATACATACATACATACATACACAGATTATTTATGTCCATCCTTCATAAAGTTCCATCCACTTTTTAAGCCATATGTCCAGACTAATTCATTTCAAAGCTTCTTTAGGAGTGTGTTATGTCTGTGGTCCAGAACTTGTGATTCCTGCCCTTTCCATTAGAGGTCGCCAGATTTCCTGGATAGTTCTGCAATTCTAGTTTCCACCAGAGGTGTCATTGTCTCTTAGCCTTAGTTCTGGTATCAGGTGTCTGTCATAGTCCATTAGGGTTTGCACCTGATACCTGGCTATTTATACCTTGCAAATCCAACCCTCAGTGTTTGGTTGTTGAACATACAACTTGGATGGTCCTGCAAGCCTGGTGGATTGCCTGTCGTGCTGGAATTTTGGGCTGGCTTCACCCTGCTGTGTGGACCTTGCATTATCAGTCTGTTATCATCTTTATCTATATACCTTGCCTGTCTGTTACATTTACTAGTATCTTGCCTTCATTTGTCTGTTACCTTACTAGTATCTTGCCTGCCAGCATCAGTCTGTTACCTTACCAGTTTACATAAATCACGTCATTAAGCCCCGCCCCTGCATGCATCTCTAGCTTGCCTCTGGGATCTCCTGGAGGGAAGCTGGCAAAAGTTGGCAAACCCTGATATATCCACCTAATCACCTCAGACCATTTGCGTTGTTACATTAGTGTGTACAGTGATGGGATCCTTTTAGCAGGTGGTTTTGTTGGCTGCAGTTTGGAGGTCTGCTGTAAAATTGGTGAAGTGCATATCATGGATTGGGTGTTCCGTGTAGGATTGTGTAAACTCTCTAGTCAGGAGTCAGATCTAAAGTGGATTTACAACTCCTTAATGCTGGTTACGCACTGACTGTCTTACTCCCAATCTAATGTCTTGTCAAACAGCAGTAACTATTTAAAGCCCTGATCTGCATAATCATTGCCCATACACTGCTCTCTAGTTTCCTGTGGAGCATTTAACAAACTGTTCAAACAAACCTTTGCTGCAATAAAATGCTTGTCCACAAGGTGGTGCTATGCACAAATATGAATGGTAGTAGCTGAAGTTTTCTACGGACCTCAGGACATCCATGATCTAGTAAAATGAGGTGCTCCCAAAAATCAAATCTTGCATTGCATATTCTAACAATACTGCTGCACCCATGAGACAGTACACAGTGGTAAGATGTCAGAGCTATCTGAGGATTATCATGTCATCTCTTGCTCTGTGGGAGGGTGGAGGGATGATGATTGTAGATTAGGGACTGGCAATCCACATTTCCACACAACCCTGATTGGGAATGGTGTGGAAGTGTTAAGTAGTGTAAATACTGTACAAATGAGGGAGCACTAGTGTGATAGAATAGAGAGAATCTAATATCTGACCTCTACAATATTCATTCAAGGCTTCAGAAAAAGCCTAGTTACCACATTTCAAAAGAATGAGTGTTTGATTCTTCTGTGCCATCACTAACTTTCTGTATTATTTGCCATCTTATCTGTGCACTTGTGCTGCTGATTTGTAGTCTTTTCTTCTTACATGAATGGCATAAAATATGACTTTCTTGGAAGATACAAAATCTATACTGCACGTTGCTGGTGCTTCAGACCAACGACATTGTGCAGTTTAAACCCATTGGCCAGACTCCAATACAAAGCATCCTCCGCTTGTACAATCATACAGCCTCCTAACAGTACATCACATCTCAGTTTTTTTTTTGTAGGATTAGTCTACTGTTATATATCATAAAAATGTTTTGTGACAATGCAAATGTAAAAAAATATCTATAGTCTTAAGTTAAATGTTTTATTACATATTTTCTCTTCAATTCAACACGTTTCCCTTTTAGCACAAAGCCTAAGCTAGATGTCCATACTTTGAGTGCAGCATTGTTAAGGTTATTAGTGTTTCCAGTGGAATCCTGGCTGCCATCATCTTCCTGGATATAGATACGCCTCCATTAACTGCGTATACGTGCGCTAGCATCCAGGTCCATGTCAATCCATCCTTCTTTCTCCTTCACTGTGTTCTAGTCTCAATATGGATCTAGGCCATACAGTTTGCATATAAAATACAGATATGACTTTACAAAAACATAACCGGCAGTGCACGTAAAGGGACCATTTCTTGTCATGATTCTGTTCTTTCTGCATTTGACTCTTGGATGGTAATGCTGTAGCAGTGATGTGCCAAGGGTTGTGAACTCCAGGCCCTGCTATGTTCTCAGAGGAAGGACCTTATCTAGTGCTGCAGTCACTTGGGCACAACACGTATGGGCAGAGGAGGCCTCAGTTTTTGTCCCATTTATCTGAAAGATAGGGCCAGCAGAGGAGTCCAAAATTCAAGATAAGCTTCTTGGGCCCCACTGAATACATCAATTTTCTCAGTAACTGGGCAAGGTGGCTATTATGTACACTATACAGTGCATTACACAAATAATAGGATGGCATATTGCTGGTCATAAGCTGGCCACACATCACTCTCCATATGCCAGGGACATTGCAGAGTGGACACAAACTGGCCAACCCCAGGCCATCATCACACCCCCTTGTGCCATTCCCAATAGCAGCGGCCTGTCTGTGGCTGGAACATTCAGGAATTCTGATTCAGATCGTCAGGTTGGTTCGTTTTTGGACTGTTTTGGCGGCATTCCAACAAATCTATGCCATTATGCCTGATTATTGTATAGTGTGTAGCCATCGGTTTGCCTGCATTTGACAAACCATCAAGATCTTTGGCTGGCCATGTAATTCAAGCAGACCTGGTAATACCCAATCATTGGATCAGGCCAGTTTTCAGCATTGTCCGTTTCAGAAAATCAGTCCTGAACATACACTGCATGAATTGCAGATATATTAGCATGCAGAGTATGGCCAGTGTGCATCTATATATAGGAATATGTAGAATAAAAAGTGATTACAAATATATAAAATATTTATTAAATAGTTTTGACGCAACTACTTTAAAATGGAAATGCCCGATTATACGTTTGGGGAAGGGATATCTTGAAAAAATGATGTAGCCTCTTGGGGTGAATCAAATTGAGCAAGTTTGGAAAACACTGGTGTATGTGATACGAAGAGATGCCTGTTACATAATAAGCACACTTGTAAATAAGACCCTTTCACATAGAAGTATACAAATAAAACTAGGATTTCGTATTGTTTCTTGAGTTTGTCATTGAATTCTTTTAGTGTCAATATGGTCTCTCAGATCACAACTGTACAAGGAAAGTCAACATAGTAAATCAACATGTATATCATATTAAGCTCCCAAATTAACAGATCCTGTAATAATTATATTAACTTAAAATTTAAGTACCATTAGTTACTTTTGCACTTAAAAAATGTATATATATTTAAAAACTTTTTCTTATCATGGAAGAATTGCGTTGTTGTTTGTTAATGAGCTGTAGGCAAGAGACAAAGCAAAACAATAATAATAATATAATATAATAATAAACTTGGTTTGATGTGTATAATAGTTTTTATATCAGATAGAATTGCACCCTCTGTCTCAGTAACAAGTTAGTTCGGCAATTTGTTTGATATCCAGCCATTTTCAGTAATAAGTCCAATCACTGTTCCAACTTTTCCAGTGGTAATAACTTAACCAGATTTTTTTGGGCATTTTTTCCAAGATCATTATAGTTTACCATTTGCATATGGGTGGATAAGACTTGCTGGGACTTGTAGTTCTGCGCAGATGCAGCGCGTGGAACGGTCAGATGGCAGCGTTCCATTCCTGGCCCCCTATGTCTATATGATCCTCCCCGGCCATGCATGCGGTTTCCTGCCCCCTCCCGGATGTCCCGGGCCGAGGCTCCTCCTTGTACACAGCCGGCCGGGGAGCCCCAGAGAGCGGAGATCCAGAGGGAGGCGAGCGGTGCGCTGCTTTACTCTTCTCTTGCTGCGTGCTGACTGTACAAGGAAAAGTCAACATAGTAAATCAACATGTATATCATATTAAACTCCCCAATGAACAGATCCTATAATAATTATATTAACTTAAAATTGAAGTACCATTAGTTACTTTCGCACTTAAAAAATGTATATATATTTAAAAACTTTTTCTTATGGAAGAATCGCGTTGTTGTTTGTTAATGAGCTGTAGGCAAGACACAAAGCAAAACAATAATAATAATATAATAATAAACTGAAATGATAGAATTGCACCCTCTGTCTCAGTAACAAGTTAGTTCGGCAATTTGTTTGATATCCAGCAATTTTCAGTAATAAGTCCAATCACTGTTACTTTTCCAGTGGGAATAACTTAACCAGATTTTTTGTCATTTTTTCCAAGATCATTATAGTTTCCATTTGCATATGAGTGGATAAGACTTGCTGGGACTTGTAGTTCTGCACAGATGCAGCGTTCCATTCCTGGCCCCCTATGTCTATATGATCCTCCCCGGCCATGCATGCGGTTTCCTGCCCCCTCCCGGATGTCCCGGGCCGAGGCTCCTCCTTGTACACAGCCGGCCGGGGAGCCCCAGAGAGCGGAGATCCAGAGGGAGGCGAGCGGTGCGCTGCTTTACTCTTCTCTTGCTGCGTGCTGAAGCGGTGGCTCAGGTAATGCAGCCCCTGGGAGCAGTAACCCTTCCTCACCTATACACTGGTAAATGTATGTATATGCCAGTGGTGAGAGGGTTAAACAGGAGTGCATCTAATTGCATGTTGTCTCGCTGGAAACTCTGGCATTGGGTGTATCATTACATCTGATGTGCTGGAAGCCTGGGAACAGGCGGAGGGCTTTATCTGAGGGTTCAGCAATCTTGTAGAACCTCTGCTGTGCTCTTTCCCAGGTTACATACAGGAGGCTGAAGTTTTCTGATCTTCGTGCTGTGTAATGTTCCGGTTGCCTCCTGCGCTGGAATTAGTTGAGACAATAAAGCACTCCTGGCATGTATGTCGTTTTCTGCTTTTGATTGGGAGCAGTGAGGTTGCTCTTTTGCTCTCTGATAAGTAACGAGAAACTTTTCCTGTGTGATTGTGTTGCTATGACATAATAACTAATATTGGCACCACTGATGTAATGAAATAATGTTGGACAATGATGGAGAATGATGTTTGTATGATGGGTGTTGTAGAAGAACATAGAATATGGAAGTGTCTTTAGTGAGCAGATGAATGTGTTCATTTCCTGTGAGTTGTGTGTATTACACTATTATTGGAGATAATCTTTATAAACACACCTGTAGATAGCTGTATAAATCCCTTGTAATATGTATTATTGAATAATGTATCTCCTATTGATCTCTGCCTTATCCTCCTGTCTTATATGTGGCTACTGGGCACTTATCCCTTAATCCTATCCAGTAGGGAGCCCAGTATACCTGTGTATGCTGATATGTAGCATGTGGAGATATCAAGGGACAACATTTATGTACTTGAGTGCTTCTTTGTAGGTTGTGCCCGTGACTCCCTTGGCTTGGATGGAGATGCCACATGAAAACATTTACCTGTTCGAGCAGGTGATCGTCCTCGTTTCCTGCATCCTGTCATTCCTGGGCTCTTTGCTAATCATCTTCACCCATGCTCACTGGCCGGAGCTCAGAAGTCGCCCTCGCCAGCTGCTTCTCTTCCTGTCGGTGGCTGACTTAATCTCTGCCGCTTCCTACTTCTATGGGGTCCTAAAAGACTTCCAGGAGACGAGCTGGGACTGTGTGGCCCAGGGGGCTCTCTCGACGTTCTCCAACACCAGCTCCTTCTTCTGGACCATGGCGGTGGCCCTGTACCTGTACATCACCATCGTACACTCCCAGCAGAGTCTCGCAGAACACATGATTTACTGGTTCCATCTAATCAGGTGCGTACAACGCGAGACAGACCTGCTGCCACACTAGATCATTCACATACCTACCTATGTGTCATTGAATGGGCGAATGGTCAAGAATCAGGATTTAAGTGGGACTATGTACACAATCATTGGGGAAAACGATAATTTGCGTGTTATTTCCTATAGTTTCTAGGTTTGTAAATGCTACTTTCCATTTGCCGCATCTTTAGATGACATTTATGAGAAACTAATGCAAAGACTGAACATACTAATAATCCTGACCCCTGTACCTGAGGTGCTGAGTAACTTTAGGGTCTCTGTAGGTGGTATGGAATCAGCACCTTGCTCTTTCTCATACTCCAGAGGCCAGATTTACTAAGCTGCTGATTTGTGGAGATCTTACCTATAGCAACCAATCAGATTCTAGCTCTCACTTTCCTATTATATACTAGAGAATGTCAGCTAGAATTTGATTGGTTGCTATGGGTAACATCTCCACTTTTGCAAACCCGCAGCTTCGTAAATCTGGCTTTAACTACGCCATGGGGGAAGGTAGACTTTCTGTACGCCTGGCTGTTCTCAGTTGTGTATATACGCACAGTGCTGAACGAGCAGCATAAAACTCGTCTCAAGGTTTCACATCTCTTCTTTGATTTGCATTTGGTTATTTTTGCTGAAATGTTTCCTGTGTGCGGTTTTTTTTAAAAAAATCCTTTTCTATAGTGAACTTTGTTTTGCAGTGACCCAGGCTTGTGTCTTGCTATCTGCTTTTAGAGATCTTTCAGAAATGTGAATTGTTACTCCTAGTATGTGGAAATACTGGTAGCTAATACCCAGGGTTGACAAACGTACATCTGAAGCCACACAAGCAGAACATGACCCTTTTTAGATGTTCAGGATGGCTGAGAATGTTTTATGCGCAGTGTATTCAACCCGTAATGGGGAATGAAACATCAGGGGATGGATACACTGGTCTTTTACCTGTGCAAGTACATCGTTATTTCATGGTTATGATTCTGACTTGTATATTAATATGAAATAATGGCGGTGACTGTTGAGAAGAGGTTGTAAAGATAGGGGGCATGGATGTCTGTCCTAGATACATGGAAAGAGATGTTTTAAAATGGAACATTAGCAATGTCTTGTCTTTGAAAACTGAAGCTGGGCACACACTTGTCCAATCCTTCAGATCCAACTACAGACCAGACTGATGACATAATCCTACAGCAGAGCAAGGTCATAGATACAAAACCCAATCACTTGTCCAGTGTTACAGCCGACCACTGACCTGCATCTACTGAAACGATCGCCTCGCTGTGCGCACCCTTCCAATCTCCACCAGACTGCTTTATAAAGGTGGAGAAGAATTGGACAAAAGTCGTGGAGAGTACACACTTGTTTGGTGATTGGTGGTGGGGTCTCCTGGTTTTTAAGCAGGTTTAAAAAATCAATTGACCAAGCCAGAATTGGGTGTAACGAGCAGCTGTATGGCATAGACACTTTAAGCAATGTCTGACCATTGATTTGTAAGCACAGACACCAACAAAGCAAATACAACTGTGCAGAAATATAGCTTTTGCTTTTATGTATGTGGATAAAACCACATAATCGGGATGTGATTCTCGGCTCTAGGTTTTCGGGATGTGATTCTCAGCTCTAGGTAATCGGGATGTGATTCTCAGCTCTAGGTAATCGGGATGTGATTCTCAACTCTAGGTAATCGGGATGTGATTATCGGCTCTAGGTAATCGGGATGTGATTATCGGCTCTAGGTAATTTGTATGTGATTCTCAGCTCTAGGTAATGGAGATGTGTGGAGGGTGTTTCAACCAAAGGACCATTTAGAGGCTGCTCTCTGACTTTACAGTAAGGTCATATTTAAACTGACATTCTGTCTTGTCATCACAGTTGTCACCTTTAATTGTTTGTTTTTGCCTGACCAAACACTGGTGTTAATACTAAAGATGAGTATATTTTTTATGTTGACTCATCCTCACATACCATACGAGCTATACAGGTTTTCCTTAAATATACTTCTTAATGAGAAGACTAATTCCATTGCACGTTAATCTTCTTTCACTGCACAGCTCAAAATCAGAGGAGTTGCTAAACCACAAAGCAAATGTCCCTATTCCTCTCCCTAACAATTATAGTCTATATTGATGTAGTGCCAATAAATCCTATATATTCCTATTCTGTAGCACTTTGCTAATCATCTGGTTAAAGCAAATCTAATGTAAGACAGAAATGTCTTCTGGGTGACCCGATCCTTTACATTCTGGGACAGTTGTCACCGATTACATGGAAAGTAAAAGCCTGAACTTACTGTGACCAATTCAACTGCAGAAGTACAGTAATATTTTTCAGGCATCACGAACCGTGAAGCCTGAAACCACACTCTCTGCAGCTGTTCATTGTTCGCCTTTGTTTGCAGAGTGGAAGACTGACATGACGAGGAGGAGGAAGAGGGAGTGTTATAGAGAAGTTACTGTATAGAGCTTGTATTTGGGGATTAGATAATAGAGTTGTACAACATATAGTAAATACAATGCAGGTAGTTACATTTATTTGCTAAGATTGGGGTCATATTGAAATGCAAGGAGCTGACACTCTAACACCTATTTCTGACTATACTGCGGGTGTGTAGATGGCCCTGAATAAACCTGCTGAGTCTTGTTCCTTTAGTTAGGCTGCTGCATTCTCTTAAACAGATGTAGGATATAAACACCCCTGCACAAAACATTAATGGGTACCATGGCCTCTGTCATGATGTTGTGGGAGACAGATCGCTGAGACTCCACGATGGATCCGAGTCAGGAGTCCTCCGCACTGGGATATATATATGGGAACATTGGAAGCAGGTGGGTAATAGGGCCCCTCAATTTAGTCCAGGATTCAGGCTCTCCTTATATTCCAAGTATAATTAAGTAGTTCTAATGTGTCCGCTTCCGCCATCTCAGCAGAGAGGCTATTCCACTATTCCACTCATCATTTCATGTTTTATTTTTTTGGATAGTTCATTAAAACCTACCACCCTCCGGTTTATACACATGCCATTGTGTTCTTATTCTCTTCTTCCTTTGATTGTCACCCTCCTGTACCTGCTTACACCCTTGTACTCCCTTTCACCCAGCCTGCCTGTGGCACCTACTATGGCTAACTTGAAATCTTGCACTGATGACGTTTGCTAGCATACTAAACCTTGGAATCTGGTACATTTATTCCAAGGATCTATGCCACGAGCTAAGCGTGTCTAACCGTACAGTTCAACATCCAGACTTTTATTATATAATTTTGTTATTGCAGACTTTGTTGATGTTAGTTGTGTCACGGATTAGTTACAATTTAGGAGTAGAAAGCTTTTGGTATAATCTACTTATGTTTTGTTTTTTTTTGCCTGTGAATATCAACAAGATTACATGTGACTGATCATTGGCTCGAAGATATGAGAAAATAATCGCTTGTTTGTGAAATTGTTTTAGAGGGTGTATATAGACGGTTTACTTTGTAGAATAAAGAAAAATACTGGAAATGAAGGGTTTTGATTAGATTGTTTTATACTTTTAGTGTTAAACTAAGGGCCAGACTTACTAAGCTGAGGGAAAGGAAAAGTATTGCTCATAGCTACCAATCAGATTCTAGCTCTTACTTTGCTATTACATACTAGAGAATGTCATCTAGAATCTGATTGGTTGCTATGGGCAACATCTCCACTTTAACGTTCCTGCAGCTTAGTAAATCTGGCCAATCAAACCACATGCTTATTTTGGCATAATTGAAATCACAGACACAAATTGGGATACTTAAACCATTTAGTTAAAATTTGAGAATTTTTAGTGGGTGTAAGTGCATTTCTGCACTGTTTAGTTTACATTTTGGTAAATTGGTTTAACATATACACTGTCCAATTACTGCACTGATCAACTAATTAGAACTGATTGGCCTGATAATTGTGTAGTGTGTAACTGGCACTGCTTCATTTATGTGTTTTCATATAAGTATTATCTTATTACCCCTATCATTGCTTACATACCTGCAGCAATGATAGGGGCTGATTTAGAGATGCACTTACACCTTTTTTAGGTGCAAGTGTATAGCTCGGCTAAACCATTTTTCAAAGTAAGTGGTGTTAATTAATTTTAAATCTTTTATATGAAGGGAACATACATTACATTTACACATAGAACTAAAATACTGCATACTGTTTATTCTAAAAAATAGAGTTGAGCTAAGAAACTTCACCTCTTAATTTTAATTCTGGTTTTACAATGTAAATCTGCCTCCCCTTGCAATTCAATATAGTATTGCTCAGGTCTACACTTGCACTTAAAAAAGGTGGAATTGCAGCTCTGAATCAGCCCCATAGACTAGATTATAACTGGAAAACCTCACATTTGGAGCCTGATTTACTAAGATGAGGGTTTGGAAAAGTGGAAATGTTTCCCATAGCAACCAATCGCATTTTAGTTGACACTTTCTGTTATGTAAAAATAAAGCAAGTTAGAATCTGGTTGCTATAGGCAACATCTCCACTTTTCTAAACCCGCAGCTTAGTAAATGAGGCCTTTGGTGTTGCACTAATAGAAGTCTGTCTGGGGATGCCTTTCCCACTATCATATCGGCATAGTCCGGGGCGTAACTACAAGGTGCTACGGCTAAGGGGCCCAGAGGAGAGAGCTGCTTCATCTGCACTGCAAGCAAGGGCACCCCTCTCTTTAAAACTTTGGTCAGTACCCTGACTTTTGGTCAGACGTTTTAGAATTCTGAGGGTATGGGCGCTTTAATGCACACCAGTGTTATTCAGTTTAAATAGATAGCCCCTCCCCCATTGCACATCACTGGAACGCACAGATATCGTTACAGGCGGAGCAATGGTATGTACAGGATAAAAAGCCTGCATTTTGTCATCCATTCCTTTTTGCTTCTTTTGCTGTTGCAAAAGTTTTTTGTTTGTTTATTTTTTAACATGAAATAAAAACAGCAAAAATATAAATATATAATATAAAAATATTACTTTGTTTAAATTTCATCTACTAGAGAGTGAGAGAGTAAAAACAATCTACTAGAGAGTGAGAGAGTAAAAACAAAGTCCCCAACCTGTGACTACGTGGAGATCCAGCTTCTATAGTTAGATTTTTGTATTCCAGGCAGGAAATGCACCTTTTACAGGTCAAGATATAATTCAGACTTCTAGTGCCGTCACTTAGATGTTGAAGTTGCTAGGATAGCACTTATTAGCGGTATGTCCTCTAAGTACACAGCAGAAGTACTTGTACCTCTCACAGCCGATGACTATAATTACATGGGGCCTCATACAGTCAGTGTTTGGAAATCAGCGTTTACATGAACTCTTATATGCCTGTAGAATGCCCATTCTGCAAGAAAACGTAGACTGGTGTTATGAATGTGTAACTATTAGCAACAAGGTAACTGTTCCATCTCCATCAGTAGAAAAATAGATATGAATAATTCATAGCTATAGATTAGCGTAGGTTTTATTTTTATATTATATTTATATATAGTATTGTGCATTTTACTGGTTAGCATAAGAGTTGTGTTACGGATTCGAGAACTGCTTACGCAAACGATCCTCTAGTGGAAACAAAGTTGCATGCATTTAAATATGATATTGTATAAGAGTAAATCAAGTAGTGTTTAATGCTTCATAAACAGCAGAAATACTGTTCTTTCTAAACACCCCACACCCCCGTGTGTACATGATAGACATGGGGGTGTACAGGCATGTAAGTTGTACAGTGAGGACCATACCCAGAGTTAATGCTAAATTCTACACTCTAGCCAGAGGCTTTTTTTGATCCACAAATATAAAACCTCTCCTGTTGTAGCATACAGGCTTCCAGTTATTAGGTTATCAGAGAGTTATCTGAGAAAGGAGCTAATTGCATGTTCACTTGGTTTTCTTCAAGCTTAAATAGTGTGTTGCTATGGGTTCAGGGCCAGATTAACAATGGGGACTAATGGCACTACAGGCCCAGGCCTCCATCTGAAAATAGGCCCGCTTACACTGCAGATCACCTGGCCTCTCACTGCAGTGCATAAGGATGAATGACAGGGACTGACATCCTCCTCCAGTGCATATTACATAGGGCCAGATTCAATTAGCTGTGCACCACGATTAACTCAGGTGCGAAGCTAATGCTGCATATTTTTCAGCAGAATACATGCCGCAATAGACTGGAAAAAAATTGCGCTGGGCATTTTTCTGTCTATTATGGTAGCTGATTTTTATGTGCACCTCTATGAGGTGGCGTCTCGGAGGTGCACATAAAAATCAGCTACCGTAATAGACTGGAAAATGCGCAGCGCAATTTTTTTTTTCCATCTATTTTGGCGTGTATTCTTAATAGAATCTGGCCCATAATGTGCGCCCTTGATAATTTTTAGCCCTAGGCCCACTTGACCTCAATCTGGCCCTGTATGGGTTACAGCAGGTTTGGGGGATGAGTGAAATTGACAGACCTTTGAAATGGTTTCGGTGGTGGTGGTTGTTGTGTAATTTATTATATTTTTTTATATATAGATTTTTTTGTTTCCCTGACTCTTTGGCCTCCAGGAAGTCACTAATACATTTGGAGGATTGAGAAAAGGCTTTAAACTTTTACCTACATTCTTCCAGTACATATTATGTGACACATTGTCTTCTGGTTTTGCTGACTGAAGAATCTGTGTACAGTACAGTGTCCTCCTATATGCATGCTAATAAGTAATATAAGGCCCTGCTCTTCTACATGCGGGGCTGTGGATTAGCAATTCCGTGCAATGGCCTCTGCAGCGGTGGCTTCTGTACAGAAAGGACCCTTAACCATGAATCTGTTCTGAAGTCACTAGGTCACAGGGATGCTGCCTGCATTGTATGGACACAGTATAGCTCTTTATTGTATTGCACAACACTAGTCAGTAGATGTTATATTTGATTGTAGCTTTTTTGTATATTATGTTGTTTCTGGTACCTGATTGGCTAAACATAGCCCCGCCCACATATGTGCACTGCTCTTACTAAGGTTCTTCAATTTTGTGCTAATCCCGCTTACCTCTGTTAGCTCTGCCCATAGCTGATACCGCCCCTATGTGGCCTCTCAGGACCGCTTTAAGTTCCCCATCCACCCCTGGGCTGGGACTCTCTCTAGAAATTTGGGGCAGTTTGGAAGGTAACAAGTAGTCTCTGCAGGAGGCTTATTTTACTGCAGCTAATTAGTGATAATAGCTGTCATTTTTTGCTGCTGTAACTAAAACAATCCATTAAGTTGTTGCAGACAAGCTGTTTTTATTACTGAAGGGAGCAAAGCTCTGTGTGTATCATTTTATGGTAAGCTTTATATAGATCTCTACACAATGGCAATGTCTGTTCTCAGAAGCCATTTTTACCTTGGAATCCAATGCAAAATTCTTTTTAGTTGCTCCATTAGACTTTTGTGGTCAGCACTGACACGTTGATGAGCTGAGAGTTACAGCAGGTAATCGCCCCATATATTCCCTTACACCTCTATTGTCTGCAAGAAAGGGGGAAGTGGCTGCAGAGAATTGAAGTGAGCCCATGACAGAATAAATAGCTTGTGTCGTGCTATCACAAGACGCTATCTGAGAACCTCTGGCTGCTCTGAGAGGGGTATTTTTAGCTCGTTGGGCAACAGGCAGAATTCAGCTCTTGCTGCTTGACCTCTGCTAGTGTCATGTTATTGTGATGTATTGTTTGCTATTGAGCTGTTAGTGAAACCATGAGTTAAAGTGAAGGGAAGTAGGAATTATATGTAAATACAATGTAGATTTCTGTAGGATACCTATTTGTCCTACGGCCCTGAAATATGGAACAACATGGCCAATGAACACCTTGCAGCACCCAATGGGTGTCCATTTTTACCAATACTTCCTGTACCTGTGTTACCAGGTTCTCTTCATTCTCTCGTCTGAAGCCTTGTTGCCATGACAACACACGCCTATCATTGTCCTGACCCCAGATGTAGAATTTGGAATTGGTCTATGAAGATGTGGATTACATTATGGGGATACATTCTGTTCAGTGGATGAGATGTGAGGAGAAACTCATGTCCAGTTGGGAGTCAGAAAGAAATCCATAAAAGTTCTGTAGACTCCTGGAAATATTGAGATAAGTTTGTAACAGGTTTTACTTAAGTCAATAACAGGCTTCTGCTTTAGGTGCATGGGTCAACCTGTCTCTCCAGGTGCAGCAAAACTACAAGACCCAGAATGCTTTGTTGGGTAGGGCTATGCATTGTTGGCAATGCCTGCTTTAGACTCTTCTATACTCCATTATGTAAATCGTGGCATCGTGCCTTTATCCCTCCTCTGTCTTATTGGAAGGTAAATCTAATGGCTGCCCTAGTGTTTGTAGCACCTGAAGTCTTCCAAGACATAGATAACACCTGTAGCTTCAGGACAGATGGAGAGCCAACTATGCTCTAACAGTATCTATGTAGCTGAAACCTGACAAAGCATGATGGGACTTGTAGTTTCTCAAGATCTAAACTGGTGGTTGTAAAATCTCTGCAACCATGTCTGGTTTCGAGTTGTAAACGAAGTATTTGCATATATTGTTTTAAATGCTGAATATGCTGACAGGACGCTGATCAGTGATTTTACAGTATGTTCATTATCTGCCTTGTGTTACGTCTTATCCAGGATATAACAGTGTGTTATAGTGAAACGGAAGCTGATCTGCACATTGAATGACAGATTCAGCTTTATTTGTGGATTATTCAGTCACAATGGGATGCAGCTACCGCTTAGATCAGCCCAGTTTTGAGTATGATACAGCCGGCAGCTGAATTGCAGCTCTACCGTGTTTAAAATACTGTGCAATATCCAAACTTATTATTACTTTGTACCTGTTCCCAATACCGCAATGGGGAGAATGAGCGACGGTCTGCGGCACAGTTATGGTTAGGCAGTGGGATGTGTGCTTGGGGTTATGCTGCTGGTAGATGATGGGTTAGGCTGTGGGACATGGAGGGTTATGCTGCAGGAGATGGAGGCTTAGGCTAATAGAAGGGGGGAAGGTTAGGATTAGGTAGCAGGAGATGGAGGGTTAAGGTTAGGGCTAGAGTGCAGGAGATGGAGGGTTAAGGGTAGGCTAATAGAAGGGGATGGTTAGGGTTATGCTGCAGGAGTTGGAGGGTTAAGGGTAGGCTAATAGAAGGGGAAAGTTAGGGTTAGGCTGCAGGAGATGGAGGGTTAAGTTTAGGCTAATACAAGGGGAAGAATAGGGCTAGACTGGAGTAGATGGAGGGTTAGGGTTAGGCTAATACAAGGGGAAGGTTAGGGTTAGGCTGCAGGGGATGGAGGGTTAAGATTAGTGTAATGGGAGAGGGTTAGGGTGAGAATTAGTAAAAGGGTTGGGGTTATGGGAAAACCCTACCTTTCAGAGAAACTGGTTTCCCGTCTTGACGCTTCGCTGAATCAACTTCTACAGATGCCAAGTGACCGCTTTTCAAAATTGAGCTGTCTGAACAGATGTTTAACATGGACGCATCGCACTAGCAAACTACACCCCTTGACAATATGTTGGGACAGAGAGCAGAGCAGGAAAGAGGGGAAGATTTTATGGTGACCTGTGGCTGTCCTCTGCTTTCAGACTCATGTTTGGGGTCCTCAGTTTTCTGGAATGTCTTTCCCTTCTCTCTTCTAAGCTGTACCCAAAGTTTCTTCCATTACTTGTTAATTCTTTGACTAATGGTCTGGTCTTTGTCCACAGCTGGGGGGTTCCGCTGTTGATTACTGTTGCTGCGGTGTGTCTGCAGAAGATTGGCTATGATGCCTCCTATGTCTCCGTTGGTTGGTGTTGGATTAACATACAAGCCGAGGACAGACTGACCTGGATGCTTCTGGCTGGGAAGGTGTGGGAGATCCTGGCTTACCTCGTCTTGCCTGTGCTGTACATCCGAATAAAGAAGCACATCGGCAGAGCGGTACAATGCTTTACTCTGGATTTTCTGAGTGTTTCGTTCACAACATACTGTATGGTACTTAATGGTCTGTACGTATGAGTACACATATATGTGGGACCAACCGATGGACAGTATACAGGGTTCTGATTCTAAATATTTCAGTTAATAAAACACACTATGCAGTGGCAGCACGGTGGCTCAGTGAGAAGCACTTGTGTCTCACAGCACGGACGTCATGAGTTTGATTACAGGACTAGGCCTTATCTGAATAAATTATCGTGTGTGTGTGTGTGTGTGTGTGTGTGTGTACACGTAGCTCCAAAGGGCCAGGGACTAAAATGAATGTGAAATATTCTCTGTAAAGCGCTACATATTCTGATGACTTTATATAAAATCCTGATAATGAATAAATAAAGTGAGTCTCCACCACCCAGGCTGTTATAGACTAAAATTAACGAAGTGCACCTCTTACAACCTAAAAGTAACTCTTTTCATAGTTCATAAGCTAAATGAGGATCGTATATTATGCACCTCCCAGTAGTGACACTAGAGGGAGCTAGTTACTCTAACTTCTCATAGCTCAAAAATTACAGCATAGAGATAAACTTAGACACTCAGACCCCTTCCCAAAATATAAATCAGAATTGTTAGCAGTGTCCTAGCTGTTTCTTTGGTGAAATGTCCTTTATTTTCTGAATCGGTAGCCAGTCTAATTTACATTTTTTTGCATTCTATTGCATTTTCCTGTAAACACACATTACCGGCCCCTTATACATGACATAGAGGATGATATGATTTGCATTTAATATCATTGCCAAGGTCCCATCCCTACTACTTCACTCCAAGATCACTGGCAGTATGCCCCTACTACTTCACTCCAAGATCACTGGCAGTATGCATAATAGCAGGGTGTGTAACTACAGGGGGTGAAAGGGGTGTTGCTGCTAGGGGACTGGAGGTGAAGGGAACCCATGGCAGCTGCTTCCCCTGAACTATAAGCAAGCTATCAGAGGCTAACAGCTTAAAACAGTGCTCAGCACCCTATGTATGAGTATGTATAGTGCTGTAGTGCCGAGCTCCCCATGTATGAGTGTATGTATAGCGCTGTAGTGCCTAGCTCCCCATGTATGAGTGTATGTATAGCGCTGTAGTGTCTAGCTCCCCATGTATGAGTGTGTATAGCGCTGTAGTGTCTAGCTCCCCATGTATGGGTGTATGTATAGCACCGTAGTGTCTAGCTCCCCCTGTATGAGTGTATGTATAGCACTGTAGTGTCTAGCTCCCCATGTATGAGTGTATGTATAGCACTGTAGTGTCTAGCTCCCCATGTATGAGTGTATGTATAGCGCCGTAGTGTCTAGCTCCCCATGTATGAGTGTATGTATAGCGCTGTAGTGTCTAGCTCCCCATGTATGAGTGTATGTATAGCGCTGTAGTGCTCAGCACTCATACATGGAGTGCTGAGCACTGTTTTAAGCTGTTAACCTCTGACAGCTTCTATCAGTTAACGGCTCCGCCCCAGTCGCACCTGGCTGTCTAGCCCCGCCTATCCAGACTTGGGCCCCACCTCCTTGCTATAGGACCCAGGGTCTCGCCTTTGGCCCCTGCGTACTGCATAAGATCTGAATGGATTTTATATTTTATACGGACATCATAATCCCTCACTCACAGCCTTTACCACACAATGTAACTGGTGCGTCAGACGTTTGAGTGAAGACATCTTTTGTGTTCTGTAGGAGTTCCTAAGCTTGGTTATGTAAATGTCTCATTACGGAGTAACACATGGAGGGGTTTATGTATGATGTGACCTCTGACTCTGTTTTACAGCATAGGGCTTTGTCTGAATACCGCCCAATCCTATCGGATGTTGCTCCCGTCTACCAGCCCAGAACTATAGCAGACAAGAAACTGGTCTTTATTCCTGTCATCTTCATCTTCCTGCGTATCTGGAGCACCATACGCTTCATCCTGACTCTCTGTGAGTCTTCAGCTGTACACAATCCCATCCTTGTCGTCTTGCATGTAAGTACCGTCCTCTGTCATGGTGAAAGGGTCACTGTCCTCTTATCCCCCTCCCCAGTAGTCACAGGTGATGAGGTAAGCATGTACCTATCCCAAACCACAATCTGCACATTTGACAGCCTAGCCTCTAAAACTGAGCATAGAATATACCCTGGTAACCGTTTACACAGCTCAGTGCTGACACTTGTTTATTAAACAAGATTTCTATATAGAATGGATATAATGCTGAATGTTCCTTTCCTCTGCCTCCATGTCTGTCAGCACACCTCCAGGTTAAGCATCACCCGCTGGAGCCAGACAGGAAGAAAGAAGACACAGGCTGTATAAGAGAGCGTTCACATCCGGTCACAGTGTCTCTTTTCCTGTTTGGAGTCAGAGAGGGATGTGATAGCGAGCTCCTTACCTTAGGGTCCCCGACGGATGTAGCCTTCCCGCCCATGCACGCGCATTCAGGCGGGGGGAGAGGTGCTAGTGAGCCTCTTGGCACATGTGGGAGTGCGCAGCTTGCGGTGCCCGCCCCTATCCTACCGAGGGGGAGTCAGCAGAGCAAAAGATAATGCGTTAAGAATGTCCACAAACATGGGCGCCGCCATTTTGTTGAATCTGGTTTGATTTAATGCGGGAAAATGAAAGACAAAAGCATATGATATCGTTTAAAGGCGCCAAAATGTATAAAGGAGCTGCCTGCACGTGGAAAATTCTGTGGGAAAATATATCCCTGTTGGACCGGATTTTGTAGTGTTGGTATACCTGCATAACTACTACTGCCTGAATACTTATCGGAGTACACCGGATTAAGGTACTAAAGATTTTATACTAATATATGCACATTGTCTGCG